>SNQJ01S0023442.1:0-38529 GCA_010110895.2 Picea sitchensis
CCATGTGCACCACTCCGGTTCTGGCCCTTCCTGATTTCACAAAGACCTTTGTGTTGGAATGTGATGCCTCAGGGAAAGGAATCGACACTGTCCTTATGCAAGAGGGTCGACCTTTGGCCTTCACCAGCAAGAAACTGTCTGAACGGAATCTGGGCAAACCCATTTATGAAAAGCAAATGTTGGCCATTCTGCATGTCGTTGAGTTGTGGCACCCTTATCTCTTGGGGAAATGCTTCCAAATCAAGACCGACCATCAAAGCCTCAAGTACTTTCTAGAAAAACGCATTTCCTCCCAGGAGCAACAAAAATGGGTGACTAAACTCTTTGGTTATGATTATGAGATCATTTACAAGAAGGGAAAAGACAATGTAGTGGCGGATGCACTGTCCCAAAAATATGAAGAAGAAGGATCCATTTTTTCTCTTTCCTTCGTTGTACCCGATTGGCTCCAAGTTGTACGACAGGAATGGCTTCAAGACCCCAAAAGTTCGCATCTGATCCAGCAATTGCAAAGCAAGGCTCCGGCTCCCCCAGGGTACTCTTGGTGACAGGATGAGCTTTGATACAAAGGTCATTTGTATTTAAGTAAACAATCAAAGCTCAAATCCACGGTACCTTATGAGCTTCATGCTACACCCACAACGGGGCACTCAGGGTTCACCAAAACATATGACAGAGTCAAACGTTCTTTTTTCTGTGATGGTATGAAACAGGACATCAGTAATTTGGTAGTTGAATGTGAGGTGTGCCAACGCAACAAGGGAGAAACAGTCAAATCTCCAGGCACACTACAACTGCTTCCGATTCCACTGACTATTTGGAAGGATATCTCTATGGACTTTATTACCGGCTTACCCAAATCAGGGAATAAATCAGTCGTAATGGTGGTTGTGGATCACCTTTCCAAGTATTCTCATTTCTGCGCTCTTCAACACCCATTTACTACATCCACGGTGGCTCAACTTTCATGGACCAGGTCTTCAAGCTTCATGGCATGCCACACTCTATTGTTTCTGATCGTGACCCAACTTTCACAAGCAATTTTTGGCAAGAACTGTTTAAGCTCCAGGGCACCCAATTGCATCTCAGCACAACTTATCATCCCTAGACTGATGGTCAAACGGAAGTTGTCAACAAGTGTTTGGAAACATATCTGAGGTGTTTTTCTTCTGAAAAACAACATCAATGAGTTCAATGGCTACCCCTAGCCAAATGGTGGTACAACACTTCCTACCATACAGCTACTCGCATGACTCCTTTTGAAGCAGTATATGGATAGAAACCACCTTCAGTTCTCTCATACTTACTGGGTACCTCGAAAGTCCAGGTGGTTGACCAAACACTTACAGTTCGAGAGGATATTATTCATACCCTTAAAGAGAACTTGTTCATGGAACAAAATCGCATGAAGCAACAAGCAGATCAAGGTCGCTCTGAACGTCAATTTGCAGAAGGGGATCAGGTGTTTCTACGACTGCAACCATACAAGCAAACCTCCCTCAAGGTTGAGCATTGTCAGAAGCTAGCACCCAAATTTTATGGTCCTTATACAGTTCTCAAACGTGTGGGACAAGTCGCATATCAGTTAGCTTTTCCCATTCAGTCAAAGCTACATCCAGTTTTCCATGTTTCATGCTTAAAGAAGGTGATTGGAACTCGATGCCAAATTCAAACCAACCTTCCTGAGTAAGCTGAAGAAGGATCCATTTGGCTATAGCCAGAAGCAGTTTTGGACTAGCGTGAGCGTCGCCTGCGTCAATGAACCATCAAGGAAGTGCTAGTCCAGTGGAAAGATACGAATCTAGCAGATGCCACTTGGGAACCAGCTACCATTCTACAGCAGTGTCCTCATCTCAAGCCTTGAGGACAAGGCTTTTTTTAAGGGGGCGGACATGTTAGGGTCCTAACCCGCACATAGGTAGATTAATATATTCAGATGTAATAAAGGTCAATATTAATAAGGCCTTTCAATAAAATAGAATAAGGCAGATGTAAGAAGACCTAATAGAAGCTTCTGCTTCTAGAAGGATGTTCCTCTAGATGCTTCTCTTGATAGACATTTTGTATAAATAAGGGTCGAGGGTATGAAAACCCTAGCTTGGAGATTATTGTAACAGAGCACTACTCGATTGGAGATTTCCCCCTCGAAGAGGCCTGTGAACATTGCTTTCTGAATCAAAGTGCTATTTCTATTGTTGTTCTTATATTATTTATGTGTTATTGTGGAGATTATGCTGGGTATTTTACTGTTATTCTGCCATTTCTAGCATTTTATTTATGTTCTGCATATTTTATATATCTGGTATATTGCAGGCTCATTACTTGGCCCTTCACGAGGTTCCTCCCACTGATCATCTGACTCTTCATTTTCAGAAGAGGGTGAAGCTGGCTGAACTTATTCTGAATCCTGCTGAAGCTCTTTGGATTTATTAAATGTGGCCTCCTCATGGAAAGTCACATCTCTACTTACCTCTATTTTCCTCTGACCTGGGACATAAATCTTGTAAGCCTTGGAGTTCTCACTATACCCCACAAAAACCCCTTTCTTTCCTGAGGGTTCCATCTTTGTCCTATTTTCCTTAGGGACATGAATATACACAGGACACCAAAATATCCTTAGATTCCCTACTTCAGGTTTGATCCCTTAGAAGACCTCTTCAAGAGTTTTTTCCTTCAAGATAGCATGTGGACACCTATTATGAATATAAACGACAGTGGGGGTAGCTTTTACCCATAAAGAATTTGGCAGATCCTGGTGAAACATCATTGTTTTCGTTGCCTCACAAATTGTCCTGTTTTTCTTTTCAGCAACTACATTTTGCTAAGGGTTATATGGCACAATCAACTATCTCTTGATTCCTGCTAACTTGCAGAAATCCTCAAACTAAAGAGATTCAAATTCTCTTCCATTGTTTGTTCTAAGGATTTTGATGTGTTTCCCTATCTGCTTTTCAATAAAGGATTTATACTCTTTGAATTTATCAAATGTGTCACTTTTAGCTTTAAGAAAGTATATCCAACATTTTCTTGAGTAATCATCAATAAAAATGACATAATACAAACAACCATTGAGTGAGGGAAATGACATGGGACCACATACATCAGACTGAACTAGATCTAAGATGCCTTGAGATTTGTTGTCACTACTAGGAAATTCTTTCTTTATATTTTTACCTAGCATGCATCCCTTACAAATTTCATTTTTACTAAGAGAAATAGAGGGCATGCCACATACCATGTTCTGTATATCTGGAAGAAATTTGTAATGAAGATGTCCAAGTTTTATGTTCCACAAATCACTTGAGATAGTCACATCATGAGACAATGCCTGAACTAACTGTCTTGAAACGATTTTAGTCCTCCACTGTGAGTTCCAATGGGTTATGTTGTACTTAAGTGGATACCTTTATCCCATATTAGTGCCTTCATGTCCTTGAATATCACCCAATATCCCTTGTCCTCAAGGGTTTCAACTGATAGTAGATTCTTCTTGAGCCCTGGAACATATAATACTTCATCAACATGAAGCGCAACCCCAAATTGCAATCTGAAGGAGATAGAGCCTACTCCCTCTATCTTGTAACATTTATCATCCCCAAGCTCAACATGCTCTGCAAAATATTTTGTCTCGAAATCGTAGAGGATCTCCTTGTACCCTGTCATGTTCTTTGATGCACCACTGTCTACTAACCAAGTTTTCGGCCCCATGAAAAATGAATTGGATAAGGCAGAAACCGAGTAATATTATTTTCTATTTTCTTTCTTATTAAAAGGACTTTTCTGATTTCTTTTGGATTCATCATCCTTAGCAGTTGAGGCATGATGTTTCCCTTTCCTTGGATATTTCTTTCTAAACCAACAATCTTTATCAAAATGACCCAACTTATTACAACTAAAGCATTTAATCTTAGATGTATCAATATTCTTACCTTTGAATGTACCTTTGGTGTTTGGATTCCTTTGAGAGCCTTTATGGAAAGTGCCTTTCTTCTTTCCCTTGAATCTTGATGCTAAATCTGAGTGCTCTTTTTTCGTTGGCTCACTCCTGGTAGCTTTGTGAATCTCCTCTTGTAGGAAATCATGCCATAACCTCTCAAACATGGTTTGAATCTCTCTCCCACTTACACTGGATAAGAAGGTCTCCGATGAAGAAGGAAGACCATCAAAAATGGCCTGCACTAAATCATCATCATCCACTGTCACCCCTGTGACCAAAATATGATCTCTGATCTAGGCTATCCTGGAACAGAAAGATGCCACTGATTCACCTTTCTCCATCTTCAAATACTTAAGCTTGTGCTTAAGTGTCCTCTTCTGACTTGGAGCCTATTTCTCATATAGATTCACCAAGGTATCCATACAGTCCTTGGCAGTCATTAACGAAGTCATTGCATGCATTATATTGTCTTTGACTGAGTCAAAGATGATTCTCTTTGCATTTTCTTGACTCTTCCTAAAGGCCTCTCTTCCTGCATTATTCGTGGGTTCCTCCACCACTGTGGTCACATACTGCTCAAGATCATGCTCCTGCAATATATTTGTTATCCAAAGCTTCCGCACATTGAAGTTGGTAGCTCCTTCGGGCCTATCCTCGACCCTGACTAAAATGGAGGATGCCATGGAATTCACACTGGAAACTTAATCAAGCTAACTTGGATCTGTGTGTACATGTTGTTGCACTTCAACACATTTAACACACCCTAAGCTTTGATACCATGTTAAATTTTGATCTTGATTTCTTATGTGGATTAATTCTTTTATTTTGTTCAACACTTTGATTCCAACTTAATACACTTCAACAATACCAAATCATAATCGAATGGAAATGACTATGTAGATAAGTAAGCATGCACATCAACAACACATATACCCTGGGGAAACCCTGTACAGGGAGAAAAACCCCAAAAAATGATATTCCTTTATTGCATTAATAATGTAATATCACTTACAAATATCCACCATGAATGTTCTTCTCTTAAAGAGCTTGCCAAGATGACTCTGACCTGACAAATACCTAAGAGACCTTGCTGAAATACACCTTTGATATGTTGCCTCTATTGTTAATACACAACATTGATATATTGTTGACATACACCTCTGATATGAAACCTCTATTGTTGATATGCTTCTTTGGTATATTGCCTCTTTATCACTGATATGATATAATGCTCCTAACTTGGCTAGTCTAGGAAACACTACTAATGTGTGTGTAGGATCAATGGTTTACAACATATAAATGATCATACAAATAATAAATGCGACAAAGGACTACAAAGTTTGTATTATGATATCTCCATGGATTACAAAATGGTCGAATGCGGATGAATAAGTTGACATACTCGACTAGATCAACAGACAAAGGATCATAGTCGGAATACAAACAAGCAACTAAAAGATAATACCCGGAATATGGGAGCACTGCGGAATCAATGGATGCACTGGGAGTATGGAAACTCTAACGGTAATTGTTGGAAGACTGGAAAGTTCACCCTGGGAGCTATACTTCTCAGAATGGCCTGGAAACTATCCCAAATGATGCGCCTTGCTCTATTCCTCAGTAATGGTATCTGTCGGACTGCTCTATTGATGAATCTAGACCCCGGATGGATACCCCTGGGGGAATGCGCCCCTCTTCTTCTGGAAAAATGCATCCTAGTGATTCCATCATTGGAATCGGATGAGATAGGTCTCAAAATAACCACCTTGGTCTACTAGGAAATGGGTCAGAAGGGTTTCCCTGAATCTGGTCTGATGCTTGCTCTAGAATCCCAAATGTGCCCGCCAAAAGTGTCACACGTCGAATTATGGAAAATTCCTCCCAGTTTATTCCTCCATTGGAATATGATGAGGAACTAGGAAAAAGATGTGCCTTTCCCTCCTCTCAAATGGGTCGGAGGGAAATCTCGAAATTCTCCCTGAATGGGATAAGTCAACTAAAAACCCTGTCAGAAGTTGTGCCATCACTCTGGATGAATGTGCCCTTGCTGTTGAGCACTATATAAATGTTGTTGAAGAATGATGGAAGACCTAAATGATCTTCCCGATGACAAGGGTGTGTCTCTCAACACCAAAATCAGCCAACTGGTGTCTTCCTCCTGGAAACCATTGAATTATCTCTCCTTAGATGCGCCTCTTCTCCTCAATGACAAGTCATAATTTGCATAATGATTATTTAGGTCGCTGACTCTTCTCTTATAGATTTCCAAAACCCTAATTCACTGTTGAAAACCCTAATTCATTTTTTATCTTTTCCCTTCGAGTGACTTTTACTTTCTTTTATTATTCCTTGATTAAATCACTTAATTAATTACTTAATTAATCATTTTACCTCTAAAAGGTGATTTATCCATCCTTATGGCTTCTCCGACCACTGAAATTCACTTCTCATCATATTATCCTATAGTTCTCTTCTTCCTGATTCTGATGAGCTATTACACTAGGAGGTTTCTCCAAGTAATATGCCCATTATGACCTTCGTAGTGAAACTAATTAAGATATGACCCATAATAACTCAAAATTAGGGAAATCGTCGAAATGCAATGAAACCAAAACCAAGTTGTGTGGAATGGATCCTGATGATGAACGATGCAAGTCGGGCCCAATAAAACCCCTCAATATCTCCCGAACTCTCTGTCACCCCTATCTGGCTACTCTGGTAGACATAACACTCTGTAAATTTATAATGTCCCAAAATGGGGACATTACATTCCTCCCTGTCGAAATATTTCTTGTCAAGCAATAATTGAAACCAACTACATATGATATCGGGGTCCCATATCCACCTGTGTGACACAAGGTAGACTCCCCTGAAGATGTGGTATCTCCAAGTGCTCACCACTCATGACACCCACATGCTCCTGATGAGTAGAATGATCAATGGCCGAGGAATATCAATCAACTCCCTGAGTAACCACTCTACTCGAAACTCAACTCCATCAAACGTTGAACTACCAAGCACTTCAATCCCTAGATCCCATATCATAATGTCAACTACAATGCCCTGTGGAGTATAGTTCTATAACATATCAACACCATGAGTCTCCTGCAAATAACACATGGCCTCAACCCAAAATGGGTCTATCCTACCAAACCATACCAAACTCAACATGACCCCCACCGACTGAACATGCTGCTACCATAGTGAGGTACTACAAGACCTCAATGAATCACCAGTCAGTGACGTTCTCTCCCCAATACTGAAACTCAATGGAAAATCAAAGTGACTCCCCCTTGCAAACGTCCTCTCTTCTCCATCAGTTAATGAAATGTCTGGTCCTATAATCCCAAGGTCCCATGCTAGTCTCTGATAGGGACCATCATGTCGATGCTTCTCTACTCTGATCATGACTGTCTGCTCAAACTATCCATACTGGACCCTCCACTCCTGGATCCTCATAAGATGAAACAAACTATTGAACAAATGGACTCCAGGATCCCATGTCAAATTTGGAAGTTCATCACTTCCAATCCCCACTAACTTTTGGTGTGCCCTACTGGTAACTATCGAAAACACTCCACCCTCACCCCAATGAGAGTCTGAATATGTAGCAAACTCTGAGATATCCTCTATCCCATGGCCTAGGATACTCCCCATCATGCCCATGGCCTCAACTATCTACCCCTGATGATCCACCCCTATCCTGATGAATGCAATCAAGACACACCTACCAAGTGGTCTCGACCTACCAATTCTCCATGTCCCCTGCCACTGTCTAGCTCCCCCTGTGCTATTGTCAATGATGAAAGTATCAGGAAAGGATATCATAAATATCTGCAACCAATTGTAGGACTGGAAAGTATCATATGCTTTGGTCAATCCAAAGGACTTAACCAAAAGCTCGTCCATCGACACCCATGGTAAATAATCTCTTGTACTCATCACTGAACACCAACCATCAGGTGCAATGGTAGGTACCTCCACCAACTGCGGGTCAATCATTCTCCATCCATCATCACTCATGCAACTGATTCTACGATGAAGGTGATGTCCTAGATCTGTATACTGTTACAAGGGAGAGGAATCTCCATGCTCTACTAAGTACATCTCCTCCTTGCAATCCATTGCATCCCCCTGAATCCCATTGTACAACTCTATATGTCTCTGTGAACCACCACTCATCACTGTGTGCCCCTTCATATTTATGTGATCTCCTGTATACACCTGCAACATCATGGATCCTGGGTGTACTATGGGTTCATCCTCTACATGAAGGTCAACCAATCTTGGAACACAATTGGAAGTGTCCTCATAACTGCCCCTAGCTCTGGAATCCCCATGTGTACGTGTGTGCTCAACTATCTCAACACTCCTCATGAAGGGTGGTCCCTGTGACCTATGGACATCCTCCTGCATCTCTGGACCATATCTCTCCATACTCATCAGTGATCCTGGGTACTCCTCATGCTCCTCCCTCAATTGGTGCTCCACTGCTAAACCACCAACATCCTCAAGGAGCTCCTCTGATCTGGACTTTGATTTCTGAAGGGATGTCTATGTGCCTTCCAAGAATATATGTGTTCTCACTAACTCATGAGTGAGTCGTTCCACTTGAATCCCCTACTCCCTTAGTTCCTTGTGATACATCTCGCCAACCTCCAATAGGTAATCCCTATCCATCAACAACTTCTGGTAGTTGGACCTCATCATAATCACTCTCTCCCTGAGTGTATGGAATTCATCAATGACAAGTCCCCCATTTGAACTATCATGTGCCATTGAGGTCCTCCAACAATAACCTGCCACCAACGCATGTGTATCATCAATGCATCTAGTGGATGCCATGATCATGTCCTCACTGAATCTCAATTGTCCTACCAAGTGTCGTGACTCCTGGTCACAATCCTGCTGAGGTGCTACCTCATGCCTCTCACTGCTAGTGTCAACAATGGAATCCCCAACAACAAACTCCTCAAAATATAAGGCACTAAACTTCCCACTGTCCCCTGTGCTACTAATTCCTCTTGTATGCCACTGCATGTCATCCCCAACTGTGACTCCTATCTGAATCACACCATATCCTATATGGGAAGTTGTATCCTCCTATGCACTCACCCTATTAATATCATCTGTTCCTGGATCCCATACATATGTGTCCAGACATGTGCTATGGTCATATCGACCAATAAGGCATGCATCCTCATCACTGTAGATCGATCCTGGGAGTAAGTGTCCCAAAAAGTTGTCGATCTCCACAACCTGGTCCATCAATGGAATATCCAAGAGTGGTGACTCACTCTCCTCATACTGATAGGTATGTGTAAGGTCAACTATATCCAAGACATACCTCTCCTCCTAGGTCTGCAGATCCATATGTCCCTTGTGTACAATCCCCACACAAGGCTCCTCTAGCATATCAAGAATGTCACTGATATCCTCATGTGTCATGGCTAGCATAGGTGACTGAGAAGATGAAAAATGTGGCTCGCTCATCATAGGAAGATAATCATCCTCCATACACGACTTCCTGTAATCCATGTCTACACCCATAGGTAGGTCATCCAACCTCCTAATCTCATCATTTCTAAGTGCCAACACATATGAATCCTCACAAGTGTCACCACTATGTGTAAGTGTTGAATCCTCCACATTGACTAACAGGGAAGATGAAGGACATGCACTATCATCCTGTCCATCCAACTATCCCTCAAATGCGCAAGAGTCACTAGAGTCCATCTCGGTCATCTGGTTGAGCTTGTAGTACATGTCTAGATTTTGTACCCCAGCTCTGGCAGTGCATTTAGATGATTCGTCAAAACAAGGTATCATGAGTTTACCAACTTTTCGAATGAAATCTATGTTATGCCTCTATTGTTGTTGTTGTCCTCCTCTCTGAGGTTCTCTGGGATGGTCAATGCCCCTAAGTCCATAGTACTCGACCAGTTTCATGTCATGATGGAAGTCATGACCCAACACTGCATACTCCCTGTTGTACTCTGCAATGTATTTCATCTGAGTGGGCAGCCTGTGTGCCAACGATTGTTGTGCTACTGCTGTTGGTTCCCTCTGAAAACTAGGGAACCATGGTTTGGGAATCCTACTCAAAGATGTGTATGTGTGAGTAGGTGTCTAGGGTATACTTCCTTCCCCCGAGTTCCCATGTGCTACCTGTGGGGCTGCTTTGCCTGGGGTGTCCATTATAGCTAATCTATCAGCCAACTGTGCCAAAGACTGCATCATGGTCTGCTGACTAACTACCAAATTGTTGAGTACCTACATGAAGGTTGCCTCTGGGTCCATGGGTGCCTTACCAGTGCCCTCTGGCCTCTCATATATGTCTCCCCGCATCCTCTTTGCCTTCTAGGTCACCCGCTAAACTCATCGACTTTAGTCACAGGCTAGCAGGACTAAAGCTCTGATACCACTGTAATGTTCTTGACTTGGCTAGTCTAGGAAACACTACCAATGTGTGTGTAGGATCAATGGTTTACAACATATAAATGATCATACAAATAATAAACGTGACAAAGGACTGCAAAGTTTGTATTATGATATCTCAGTGGATTACAAAATGGCCAAATGTGGATGAATAAACTGACATACTCGACTAGATCAACAGAAAAATGATCTTAGCTGGAATACAAATAAGAAACTAAAATATAATACCTGAAATATGGGAGCAATGTAGAATCAATGGATGCGTTGGGACTATGGAAACTCTGACGGTAACTACTGGAAGTTTGGAAAGTTCACCCTGGGAGCTATACTTTTTGGAATGGCCTAGAAACTATCCCAAATGATGCGCACTGCTCTATTCCTCAATACTAGTATCTGTCAGACCCCTCTACTGATGAATCTGGACCCCGGATGGATACCCCTGGGGGAATGCGCCCCTCTTCTTCTGGAAAAATGTGTCCTAGTGATTCCACCATCAGAATCGGACGAGATATGTCTCAAAATCACCACCTTGGTCTACTGGGAAATGGGTCGGAAGGGTTTCCCTGAATATGGTCTAATTCTCGCTCTAGAACCCCAAATGTGCCTGCCAAAAGTGTCGCACGTCCAAGTCTAGAAAATGCATCCCAATTGATTCCTCCGTCGGAATCTGATGAGGAACTAGGAAAAAGGTGCACCTTTCCCTCCTCTCAAATGGGTCGGAGGGAAATCTCAGAATTCTCCCTGGATGGGATAAGTCGACTAAAAACCCTCTCAAAAGTTGCACCCTCACTCTGGATGAATGCTCCCTTACTGTTGAGCACTGTATAATTGTTGCTGAAGAATGATGGAAGAACTAAATGATCTTCCCAGTGACTAGGGTGTGTCTCTCAACACCGAAATCAGCCAACTGGTGTCCTCCTAGAATCCACTAAACTATCTCTCCTGAGATGCGCCTCTTCTCCTCAATGACAAGTCATAATCTGCATAACGATGAATTATGTCGTTGACTCTTCTCTTATAGCTTTCCAAAACCCTAATTCACTATCGAAACCCTAATTCATTGTTGACCTTTTCCCTCTAAGTGACTTTTACTTTCTTTTATTATTCCTTGATTAAATCACTTAATTAATTAATTAATTAATCATGTTACCTCTAAAAAGTGATTTATCCATCCTTATGGATTCTCCGACCACTTAAAGTCACTTCTAATCATCTTATCCTGTAGTGCTCTTCTTCCTGATTTCGATGAGCTATTACACTAAGAGGTTTCTCCAAGTAATATGTCCATTATGACCTTCTTAGTGAAATTAATTAAGATATGACCGATAATAACTCAAAATTATAGAAATCGTTGGAATGCAATGAAACCAAAACCAAGCTGTGCAGAAAGGATCCTGATGATGAATGATGCAAGTTGGGCCCAATAAATTGCCTCAATATCTCCTGAACTCTCTGTCACCCCTATCTGGCTACTCTGGTAGGCATAACACTCTGTAAAGTTATAATGCCCCAAAATGGGGACATTAGATATGCGCCTCTATTGGTTCACCCTTAATCTGCATATCAAATTGTGTTGAAGAGATGGGCCGACCTTTTCTTATATAGGCTAAAGAGGAGAAGAGGAGATACTCAAAATAGTAACATGTTTGCATGCTTTAATCATAACTCAACTTCATACTTTAGTTCCAACTTAGAACTAGACTTGAGACTGGTATACTTTAGTTCGAAAATAGAACTAGACTTGAGACTGGTATACTTTAGTTCGAAAATATAACTACACTTGAGACTTCAGTTACAACTCAGCATTACACTTTAGTTCAAAAATAGAACTAGACTTGAGACTTCAGTTACAACTCAACATTACACTTTAGTTTGAAAATAGAACTAGACTTGATACTTCAGTTGCAACTCAACATTACACTTTAGTTCGAAAATAGAACTAGACTTGATACTTCAGTTGCAACTCAACATTACACTTTAGTTCAAAAATAGAACTAGACTTAAGACTTCAGTTACAACTCATCATTACACTTTAGTTCGAAAATAGAACTAGAGTTGAGACTTCAATTACAACTCGAGTCTTTACGAGCAAATTCAAAATTTTCTTCATGGTGGATAATGTTACACGTTCCAACACACTAGATCAATACATTTATATCATTTGCAATATTTAGGAATATCGTTTGTTTCTAGCTCATAGGAATTTTATATTCAACCTAAATTTTGCTAGGTGCCTTTACTTTTTCTCATGGCTCACAAGTATTGACTAGGCTCACAGAGGTTGTACACTCCCCTTTACTTTTGCACTAGTCTATCTATGATCACAAAGGTTGTACGTTCCCCCTGAATTTTTCACAAGATTGTCTATGCTCACAAAGGTTGTACGTTCCCACTGACTTTTGCATTAGACTCACATGGCATCTCGTTCCTCCTGAATTTTTGTTTGACTCACAGAGGTTGTACATTCCCACTGGATTTTGTCAATACCTCACAATACTGGTTGATTCTCCAAATCTCCCTAGCTAGCCTTAGGGTGGCCCATATGGCCTCTCATTGGAGAATGATTGTCGACATTGCTAAATTTAACAAACATACCTTTAGTAGTTCCATTTGAAAATTGAGTGGCAACCATACTGCTTCTTTGCTTCCATGTGTGGTTGCCATGTATTCATCTTCTTTTGTTGACAAGGCTATGACCACCTATCGCTTACTCATATAGCTTATTTCTCCATCGAACATATTGAAGACATATTTGTTGGTCATCCTCTGTCGATCCATATCTCCAGCCCAATCAGTGTCGACAAAGCCATGTACATTTAATTTACCACTGTCACCTTTAGGATTTACTTGGTTTCATATAGCATAGTCCTTTGTGCCACACAAATACCTGAATACTCTCTTGATAGTTTTCCAGTGCTCCTTTCTAGGTGTCAAGATGTACTTGATCGACACTCCCACTACATGGGAAATGTCTGGTCGAGTGCAGACGATCGCATACATTAGAATACCAAAACAAATTTCATAGGGAACATGTGCCATGTACTTTATTTATTCTTGAGTCTTTGGACATTGTTCAATAGTTAGCCTTGCTCCCACGAGAATTGGCACCTTCATCGGTTCGCAATCCTGCATGTTGAAACATTTCAGAACTATTTCAATATATTTTGTCTGATTCAACCAGAGCTTTCTAGCAGCTCAATCTCTCTTAATATCCATCCCCATAATGAAGTTAGTTTCACCGAGATCCTTCACGTCTAACTTGAATGATAATTACTTCTTCACCTCCTTTATTGCATCCATGTTGTTTCCATTCAATAACATGTCATCGACATAAAAAGATTCATATATGAAAATCCCACCTTCTTCCTTGGAATATATGCAATGATCATCTTTACTTCTTACAAATCCCAAACTAAGGATGTATCTGTCGAACTTCTGGTACCACATCCTTGGCAATTTCTTCAGACCATAAAGGGATCTTTTCAGTTTACACACCAAATATTTCTTTTCCTTTACTACAAATCCTTCAATTTGTTTTATGTAGATTTCCTCTTCTAGGTCCCCATGTAGAAAAATTGTATTCACATCCATTCTTTCTATTTCTAGGTCAAATGTTGCAACCAGATACATTAGTACTCTAATGGAAGTTAATTTTGCAACAAGGGAAAAAATCTCACCAAAGTTGACTCCCTCTACTTGGGAATATCCTTTCTCTTCCAGTCGAGCTTTGAACTTCTTGACTTGTCCTATGACATTCATATTCTTCTTGAATACCCATTTTCTACTAATGAGATTTCTTCCACTAGGTAACTTGACTAAATCCCATGTCTCATTCTTGTGCAAGGATTCCATCTCTTCCACTATGGAGTCCTTCCATAGTTTACTTTTGGTTTGTTATTAAAATTTATTAGTTACCTAATCTGATCTTACCTTATTGTCATAGGTTGACCCAGGTTCAGATGTAACAATTTTCCAACAAAATCCCTCTAAAACTATCGCCCCCCCTAGTAAACCAAAAGGAAACACAACACATAGGGTGTATTACACAGTCTCACCTGAGATAGCTATGTGGGTGGTTGCAATACTCAGGTGCTTGCGACCTAGGAATGACTGGAGATTTGTGGTTGTACCTTGTGTTCTTTATTTATTTAGTCTAAACTCTTGATTAAAATAGTCATTCTTATTCATGCATGTGGAGTATCATATCTAACTAGTTCCTTCATTCATTCATCTAGCATTTAATTCTTAACAACAATAAATATGCATACATTCAATCACATAACACAAGTTTTACCTTGGTTCACCCCCTCCTGGGCTACGTCCACAAAGATCTAGCTCTCAAGCTCTTTATTATGTCTCATCAATATGTCACATCGCACGTGTTTACAGTCTTCGATCTTACAATCTCCACAGGATTCTTGATCCCTCTGAGGCTGACTAGATCACACCAGGATCAAGTTTCTCACTCCATATCTAGCTCAACAACTTATGAAATATTACAGTTCTTACAACCCTTTCAACTTTTGGACTCTCTCTACCTCTTTGGTCCTCTATCTCTCTCTCTTTGGTCTCCCTTTTAGACCCCCTAAGTACTACTTATATATCTTCTTGGATCATCAACCATTACGATATATTGTAAAAACCCTAACCCTGATGTAGTTAGGTCTCCCTTGCATGTGCGCCTCGCATGCTTCTCTCACATGTTTTGCTTTTCCTTCCCGTTGTCCTTTATTTCCTTCGTTCTTCTCTCCCCCAAAATAACCTTTTCTCCTAAATGGTTCTGCATCCAACAAACCCCAACACTGACATGTGGATTGTGTCAAGCCACCTATTATTTGTGTGCTTCTTCAACAGCTCCTGCTAGGGTGTGGATCTTGTCTGTGAGTTTCCTTCCTTGTGTTTGAGCCTACACGGTCTTTTCTTTGAGCGCATATAACACTTGTGCTATGATCTCCTCCCTGATCATTTATGCGCACTCTTCCTGTGTTTCACCACGTTCTTATTTTCCTCCTCTTCCTGTGCAATGACCTCCACTACTAGCTCTTGGAGAGGTTCCATTTGAGCTTGTCAGTCATTTTTCTGTGTCTACGTAGCTACTAGCTCTACTTGAAGCTACTTCATGTCTTGCATACCTTTGAGGCGCTCGATCATCTTCATCTTTTTCTGCCTTTGTTTGAGGTCCTGGATGGATGTGCTTATATTTTCCTCTTCCTGGTCCCAGTGATGGACTTGTTGATCTTCTTCTAGCTTTGTCCATAGCTGTGCTTCCCAATCAAACAAGTCAACAGTTGCATTGAATTGTCGTTCCATTTCATCCATCTGTCTGGTTGTTTCTTTCTTCCTTTGTTCCTTCACCTTCAGGGGAGTGGTAGGAATGAGTTGTTCCCATAGGTTCTCGATCTCCTTCTTGTATTGATCAATTGTTTTNACAGTTGCATTGAATTGTCGTTCCATTTCATCCATCTGTCTGGTTGTTTCTTTCTTCCTTTGTTCCTTCACCTTCAGGGGAGTGGTAGGAATGAGTTGTTCCCATAGGTTCTCGATCTCCTTCTTGTATTGATCAATTGTTTTCACAATCTAATCAATTTTCTGCGTTGTTTTCACAATAGAATTGTTTGCGCAATCTAACCAATTGTTTTCCCAATCTAATTGTTTGCGCACTTTTTGAAATTATATCATAGGCTACAACCACTCCCTGCTCGATCCTATCCACATGATATTTATCATCCTTGGTCTCAATATTGAATTGATCAAGCACCAACTCCAACTCCTCTTTGTTGTCCTTTATGTGTTTCAACTCTGTTGTGTTTGTTCGTGCGCATGGCTACACCTCCTATGTGACACTGACTTGTATTTTGTATAGTGCCTTAGTTGGTATCCACCCCATTACCAACTATATATGTGCCAAATATTTCAAGGGTTTTTGGGCTACAATCACATCTATGCGTAGCATGCTAGGTGTAATGTGGAAGGTTGGGCTCACATGTGCTATCGTCTAGATCATCTTATGTTTGCTCGGCATAGCCTTGGCTCCTGCTTATGATGTTTCGGGGAATGACATTGTTTCTCTGTCTACCCCCTGCACTTTTGTAATATCCCTAGGACGATCCCCAATTTTATTATGAATTGTAAACATGTTTTGTAGGCTGGTGAGCCGAGCAATTATAAGCTTGTAGGCTTATGTGTTAGTAGGTCAGAGAGCCTAGGTGTTAAAGGCCAGGAGCCTATTTTGTACATGTATATATTTATATTATTAATATAAAAACATCACTACGTGTAGACTCACCACGAAGAAAGAGTGATGGGAGATGAAGCTCCACTAGGTTGGGTAAGGGAGAGGGGGTTGAGAGGTTGGGAGGAGGGGCTAAGCTTAAGGGCTTAAGTCCAAGAGAATAATAATTTATTATTATTCCAAAAGTTGATTAGAAGGGTATGTTTATATCCTAGATTCCTTTGGGAAGATGGGGGACTTCCAAATGGAAAGGAACGTGCTTCATGGGTGACATGTGTCGGCTCAGGCACATACAAATTAAGATGGAAAGTCATCTTGTTGGGGGGTTCACTTCCCATTCTTCCATCCTTCGCCTAACTCTCTTTGATCTGTCATCGAACTTTGCATATTTCACACATCTCTTAAACAAGTAACCCACGAAGATGACATGCGTTATCCTATGAATCCAACATATATGTACTTGCCTAAACCATGTTGTGCCTTACTAATTTGTGGTTGTTGCCATTCCCTGAGCTATATTGATCCTTTCTATTGTCCTCACTTGGGAAATTGAGTTGAAGCTGGTTGAAGAAGCGGGTGGTCAGGCCCATGGTTGAAGAAGAAGGTTATTAGGCCCGTGGTTAAAGAGGAAGGTTGCCACGCCTATGAGCATCTCTCTCCAGGTGAGAGAGTTTGATGGGAAGTGATTTTCTCCTAGAGAGAGTCCAACACCAGCTATGGAGATCTGAGAATTCTTGATCCGACCTGTTTCTGAGACCCTGAAAGGGAAGTAGAGCAACCGATGGACTGTAGAAAAGTGAAGGTGTATATTCCTAGGGTGGAACAAGCATGTGGGGAATGAGAGTCTGTGAGTAGTGGGCATAATAAGGCTCCTCGAGAGAATCGGGTGAGATAGTTTGTTGGGAAGTGATTTTATCCTAGAGAGAGTCCAACACCAGCTGCAGAGCTCTGAGAATTCCTGATATGGCTTGTTGGCGAGACCCTGAAAGGGAAGTGGAGCAGTTGATGGATTGCAGAACAATGAAGGTGCATATTCCCGTGGTGGAATAGGCATGTGGGGAATGAGAGTTCGTGAGTAGTGGGAGTAAGTAGGCTCCTAGAGAGAATCCTTCCAGTTGCACTGTGCAGTCTCCTATAACCTCAGCCTAGTCTAGGATTCCCTTGCCCTGGGTAGAGCTTAGTCCCAACTCAAAGGTGACCCACTACTGAGCGTGATGAGAAGCATGGTCTAAGGTTGGGAGGTTCGTGGAAGGTCTGCACATAGTTGGTGGAACTCAATTAAAAGATAAGTATTCATTTATGTGTTAATTCACATGCTATGTATTATATATGCTATTACATCTATGGTTTTGTCTAAATTACTACATGTATGATTTTACTGTTATTTTTGCATCAGTCTATGTATTAGCAGAATATGTTGTTTGTCTATGGTTTTATTTATAGGAAGATGATAGTTATTATTGCTATGAGATAGCATGACCTAACCTAGATGGTCGAGGGTGTTAAAAAAAATTGGTATCAAAGTTAACAGAGGTGTCCTGTAGTGATGTTGCCCGGCTTGCTGGTGGATGGGGACATTACAAATTGGTATCAGAGCCAAGGTTCAAGCACTAATCCTGGATGGGTCGGATAAGTGGTCACTGGAACCAAGGTTTCAGGTGGAAATTGTGTCAAGAGGAACCAATTTTGAACCTCAGAACATTCCTGAGTGCCAAGAGGTTACCTTGGTCGTGTTACAAAGCTTAGGAGGTGTAGCGGTATTATAAAACAATGAAAGATGTGGTAATGGGATGTAGAGTATTGTGGGTCATTGGAATCTGTTCAGGATAAGGAGGAAAATTTCCGACTATAAGATCTGGAGAAAAGTGCAGGAGGGTTAATTTTCAAGTTCTTAAGAATTCAGGACTTCGACGAAGTATGTGTTATATAAGGGAAGAGGTCGAAGCCCCGAAGTCCCCGAAGTGGATCTACACCATAGATTCGGGAGAAGAGCTTGACCATTGTATTAGGCCGAAGTTGGACCAAAATCATTGGATCAATCCAAGGGTGGAAGTTATGACGCGGTATGAAGGGAAGAGATCTCCTGAATCTCTGAAATTTGTAGTTAATTCGGACCGTCCATCAAGAGAGACGTGTGTCAGTAGATTGGTTGTTCGAGATTTCAGTGTTTGGGAGAATTAATTTGTGTTGAGGAGAGAAACCCCAAAGCCCCAAAGAGATGAAGTAGTGAGTCATGATGAAATCACCTAGAAGTTACGTGGACCTCCCCTATGCCTTCCATGTGCCCCCCACCCAGAATGTTGACAGTTGTACTATGTGGGCCCTAAGGTTGCATAACATAGTTAAAGGTCGATGGGCCACACTGGCGTTGATCATGATACATCAAGATCGACGACCAAGAGGCATTGCGGGGACCCAAGTTTCATGAGAGTTAATTCCCCAAGGTGGTCCCGCAATCCAAACCACGGTTTTACTAGGGGGTTACATGTTAGTGTCATAAGAATTTTGGGATGAAAGGCAGGTTACTCCAAACCGCTGACGCATGCCCCGACAATTTGAAAGGCATTAAATGATGTGACTATTCGGTATATTAGTTCAAGTACGAAAACCATGGGTCCCATTGTACGTGTGGAGCTAGTTGTGAAGTCTGGAGACATGACATTCTGAAAGAATGGTTCATAAGGGAATGAAAGGAAAAACTTTCAAAAGTTTCATAATGTAGAGGTGATGAGATGTAATGACATTACCAAAGTTGACATGGAAGTGTTCGGAAATTAATGGTTCAGGGTGTTGGGGTGTGCAGATGTGAAATCCTCTGAAGTCCCCAAGCTCTGAAGCTCCAAAGTCCCAGAGCTTAGATGCCTGAGGTTCCATAGTGAGTGCCAGCCATTGGATGTTGGGTAGTCATGGAATGTTGATCCACCCTACTTTACGAGTTCTTCAATTCGGAACTCCGAGATATTTGTTGTGATGTGCCTTGAAAACTTATGAAGCCAGAGGCCCAAAGTCCTGAATAAGCGCCTATCGACCTAGAACTTGGCCACATCCTGTGGACGCATGGGTTGGGGGCTAAAAGAAAGGGGCTAGTTCCCAAAAATTATTGTAAAACAGAGAAGATCTCATAAAGAAAAGATCCACGAGGATTCTTGATTGATCGAGAACCACATAATGAAATCTAAAAGTTTTATTTGAATCAGATTGGTTTATGAATACTGTGGAATTTGTTAAGGATTGATGGCCTGGCAAATTTTGGTTGACTGCACATTGTGTTTGTAGAGTTAACGATTGTCAGCACCGAACCAAATTGCCATGTAGTGCATAGAAATGGAGGAGGCACATAATTCTTTTAGTTCAGAGAATGAAGCTAAAGGAATGGATGTCCATTTGGGAGTTGAAGGATTGAACTCCAATGGGCATGGAGAAGAGATAGATAAGGAAGGAAACATAATGAAAATCATTGAAAGATTGCAGAAAGATGTCTAGGCTCACTGAGAAGATAACATAAATATCATGAAAGCCAGGGAACAACAGGGAGAATTCAACATGAAGTTTATACAGAGCCTAGAAAGGATAGAAAATAAATTGGACAAGGAGAGTGACTCCAGTAAATCAGGAAGTCACGGGTCTCCTGATGAGAAGAGGAAATCAAGGAGTGTTGGAAGACACCATCATCACTCCCAAGGGAACTGTATGATGAGAGGACACAGTAGTTCAATCCCATCTCCTACTAGAAAGAATATAAGATCTAGAGTGGATGAACTGAAGGGAGAAATGAACAATATTAAACCTCCTATGTTTGATGGAGAGCACCAGAAGGAGGAAGATGTTGAGACATGGCTTCTTGGCATGAGGAAATATTTCCAACTGCAAAATTATTCCTCTCATGTAGAAGGAAGAATTGCAATGTATCAACTGAAAGGAAAGGAATCCATGTGGTGGGATCAACTTGTATAGGTGCAACACATTAAGGAGAAAAATGTTACTTGGAAGGAATTCAAGAATTATTTAGAAAAGAATACTTAACTAAGATATACTATGACAAAAAGATGAAAGAGTTCTTTGAACTCAAGCTGGGTAACATTACCAATGATGAATATGAGAGAAAGTTTTTGGAATTGTTGAAGTATGTCCCTTTCATCAAAGATGAGATTGTCATAATTCAAAGGTATTTGAGTGGACTGCCACCTTCCATTCGTGACAAGATCTAGTATGATGATCCTAAAACTATGGAAGAAACTATAAGGAGAGAAAAATTCTTATATGATCATCAAAGAGAAAAGACCACTTTCTGGAAGGCTTGGGAGGACAAGAAGAAGTTCAAGAAAGAGTAGAGGCAGAAGGGAAACAAGCCTCCCTTTTTCAAAAACAGCCCTCAGGGACAACCATGTTTTAGAGAGTAGAGAATGGCTGAGGTAGGGGGACAAAGGCCAAGGAAGATGCCAATTCAATGTTGGGGTTGTCAGGGAGACCAAAAATATAGAGATTGTCCCCACAAAAATGGAAACGTGAGAGATGTCCACAATGTTCAGCTAGAAGAAACAGTGGAGGACATGGGTAGTAGAATACCAAGGATCTATGCAGCCCTGGACAACAAGAAAGTTGAGTTTCAATCACACATGATTGAAGTTGAAGGTATGATCAATAACCGTGCCTTTACTATTTTAATTGATTCAGGGGCTAGTCATAGTTATATAGATCCCAAGATGGTAGAAAGTTTTCATTTTCCAAGAAACAAGCATGGAAAATATTGGTTAGTGCAATTGGCTATAGGATCCAAAAGAAAATTTGATGAAATGGTTAAGTCATGTCTCATGGACATGAATGGACTGAGCACAAGGGAAGATTTGAACATCTTACCTTTAGGTTACTATGATTGTCTAATTGGGATGAATTGGTCGGATCAACACCATGCCATATTAGACTGTTGTAACAAGGCATTCACTTGCCTGGATGAGGAAGGAAACTCAAGGAAAGTGCAGGGAATCCCAAGGGAAATGACTATCAGAGAAATCTCAGTAATGCAACTGAAGAAGTGTTATAGGAAGGGATGCCAAATATTTGTAGCCTGTATGGAGGAAGCACCTAAGGATAAGGTGTCAATTATTGAAGACCATGCAGTATTAAAATATTTTGAAGTTGTATTCCAAGAGGTACCTGGACTACCCCCGAAGAGAGATATTGATTTCTCTATAAACCTGATGCCTGGAGTAGCTCCAGTGTCAAAAAATCGTTACAAAATGAGTACACCAGAGCTAAAGAACTACAATTGCAGCTTGAAGAACTTCTGAAGAAGGGGTATATACGCCCAAGTGTGTCACCTTGGGGTGCCCCGATCCTGTTTGTGAATAATAAATATGGGGCATTGAGACTGTGCATCGATTTCAGAAAATTGAACAAAGTCACTATAAAGAACAAGTAGCATTTGCCAAGGATCGTTGATCTCTTTGATCAATTGAAGGATGCAACGATATTCTCAAAGATTGATCTCAAGTCAGGGTACCATCAGGTAAGGATAAAATATGAATAATTTAGCAAGACTACCTTCAGAACAAGGTATGGTCATTATGAATTCACATTGGTGTCATTTGGTTTATGAAATGCACTCATTGTTTTCATGTACCTAATGAATGGTGTATTCAGAGAATATTTAGACAAGTTTGTCATATTCTTTTTGGATGACATCCTGGTGTAATCCAAGTCGGAGGAAGATCATGAACATCATCTGAGGATGGTGTTGCAAGTGCTAAGAGAGCACCAACTATATGCCCAATTGAGAAAGTGTTCATTCTATCAAAAGCAGATCCATTATTTGGGGCATATTGTTTCAAAGGATGGGATAGCCATGGATCCTGAGAAGATAGAAGCCATCAAAGAATGGTCATTGCCGAAGAATGTGATAGAAGTGAGATTATTTATGGGTCTAGATGGCTATTATAGAAGGTTCATTATAGGGTTATCTAGGATAGCTCACCCCATCACTTCCTTGTAAAGGAAGGAGAAGAAATTTCAATGGATAGAAGAATGTGAGAGAAGCTTCCAACAATTGAAGCAGTTGTTAAACAGTGCTCCAATCCTGAGGATTGTAGATCCAAATGAATATTTTGTAGTGCATACAGATGCATGCAAAGAAGGACTAGGGGGATTCCTTAGTCAGAATGGCTTTGTAATATGTTATGAGTCTAGGAAGATGAAGGATCATGAAAATAACTATGAAACTCATGATTTGGATTTGGTAGCCATAGTGCATGCTCTAAAGAAATGGAGACATTACCTCATGGGAAAGAGGTTTGAACTGAGGACAGACCATAACGGTTTGAAGTATTTGTTTGATAAGCCAACGTTGAATGCTAGGCAGAGTAGATTGTTGGAATTCATTTGTGAGTATGATTTTGATATCAAGCATATCAAAGGAAAGAAGAACAGAGTGGATGATGCACTTAGTAGAAGAGTACATGAACTACATGATACAACCATTAGCATGTATCAATTTGTTATTAAAGGCATAATTTCGAAAGTTGCAAATGCAGATTTGCAGTACATGGAATTTCTGGCAAAGCTACAACAAGGTAAGATGCTATAGAAAGTGGAAGATTATGAATTGGAAACTAATGGAACACTCCTGTACAAAAACATAATTTATGTACCTAATTCCCAGGAATTGAGATTTTGATCTTGAGAGAAATGCATAATGTGCCTTATTTTGGGCACCCTAGATATCATAAAAGAGTGGAAACAGTCAATAGAATTTACTTTTGGCCAAGTATGAAGAAGGAAATTTCAGAATACATCGTTAGATGTATGGAGTGTTAGAAGGTCAAAGATGAAAATAGGCACCCAGTAGGGTTACTACAACCATTACCCATTCCTGAGTTGAAGTGGGAAGTGGTGACAATGGATTTCATCACAAGATTACCCAAAAAAATTAAGCAACATGATTCCATCATGGTGGCGGTGGATAAGCTTACGAAAGCTACCCATTTTATTCCATTGAAGACTACTCACAAGGAAACTAATGTTGTTGATATCTATATTAGGGAAGTAGCATGATTGCACGGTATTCCCAAGACAATTGTGTTTGATAGAGACCTGAAATTTACCTCAAAGTTATGGAAAGGGTTATTCCAAGGGTTTAGAATGAATATGAACTTCAACACAACCTATCATCCTGAGTCTGATAGGAAAATAGAAAGGGTGAACCATGTGATAGAGGAAATGCTAAGGATGTATGTGATGGACAAACCATCTAAATGGGAAGGCTACCTACATTTGGTAGAATTTGCCTACAAAAATGGGTATCAAGCATCACTGAAGATGAGCTCGTTTGAAGAAATTTATGACAGAAAGTGCAACACCCCAATAAGATGGGATAACCCAGTTGATAGGGCAGTGGTTGGGTTAGAGTTGCTCAAGGAAATGGAAGAGAAAATGTTGAAGATTAAGCATAATTTGAAGGTTTCCCAAGACATAGGCAGAAAAGTTATGTTGATATGAACACAACCCACAGGGAGTTTAAAGTGGGTGATCATGTTTTCTTGAAAGTGAAAGCCAACAAAAGTTCCCTGAAACTGGAAAAATGTTCCAAGTTGGCATCCATATATTGTGGGCCATTTGAAATACTAGAAAGGATTGGACCAATTTCATATATTCTTGCATTGCCTACATCCATGATTGTACATAATTTGTTTCATATTTCATTGCTTAAGAAATGTATACATGATCCTAATCATGTGATTGATTGGAATGTGATTCATGTGGAGCAAGAAGGCACCTTGCAAGTGCATCCAGTGCGCATATTGGATAGGAAGAGAAAGTATCTCTAAAATCAATCCATAGGGCTTGTAATGGTCCAGTCGACTTGGTACAGTCCTGAGGACCCGACATGAGAGCATGAGGATGCTATGAGGGAAGAGTACCCACATATTTTTGAATATTTTGAAAACCTTGTTGATACTGTGTAAATAAGTTGCACTGAGGGCAATGCAAAAATAAGGGGAGGGGATTGTAATATCCCTAGGACAAGCCCCGATTGTATTATGAATTGTAAACATGTTTTGTAGGCTGGTGAGCCGAGCAATTATAAGCTGGTAGGCTTATGTGTTAGTAGGTCGGAGAGCCTAGGTGTTAAAGGCAAGGAGCCTGTTTTGTACATGTAAATATTCATATTATTAATATAAAAACATCGTTGCGTGTAGACCAACCATGAAGAAAGAGTGATGGGGGATGAAGCTCCACTAGGCTGGGTAAGGGAGAGGGGGTTGATAGGTTGGGAGGAGGGGATAATATTAAGGGCTTAAGTCCAAGATAATAGTAATTTATTATTATTCCAAAAGTTGATTAGAAGGGTATGTTTATATCCTAGATTCCTTTGGGAAGATGGGGGACTTCCAAATGGAAAGGAACATGCTTCATGGGCGACATGTGTCGGCTCAGGCACATGCAGTTTAAGATGGAAATTCAACTTGTTGGGGGTTCTCTTCCCATTCTTCCATCCTTCACCTAAATCACTTGGATCTGTCATCAACCTCTGCATCTTTCACGCATCGTTGAAACCAATAACCCGTGAAGCTAACCTGTGTTATCCTGTTAGGCCAACATATTTGTACTTTCCTAAACCATGTTGTGCCTTACCGATTGTGGTTGTTTCCATTCCCTGAGCTATATTGAGCCTTTCTATTGTCCTCACTTGGGAAATTGAGTTGAATCTGGTTGAAGAAGTGGGTTGTCAGGCTCGTGGTTGAAGAAGCGAGTTGTCAGGCCTGTGGTTGAAGAGGTAGGTTTTCAGGCCTGTGAGAATTTCTCTCCAGGTGAGAGAGTTTGTTGGGAAGTGATTTTCTCCTAGAGAGAGTCCAACACCAGCTACAGATCTCTGATAATTCCTAATTTGGCTTGTTTCTGGGACCCTAAAAAGGAAGTAGAGCAGTCAATGGATCGTTTGACAGTGAAGGTGCATATTCCCGGGGTGGAACAAGAATGTGGGGAATGAGATTCTATGAGTAGTGGGCGTAAGAAGGCTCCTGGAGAGAATCGGGTGAGATAGTTTATTGGGAAGTAATTTTCTCCTAGAGAGAGTCCAGCACTAGCTACAGAGCTTTGAGAATTCCTGATATGGCTTGTTGTCGAGACCCTGAAAGGGAAGTGGAGAAGTTGATGGATTGTAGAACAATGAAGTTGCATATTCCCGTGGTGGAACAGGCATGTGGGGAATGAGAGTTCGTGAGTAGTGGGAGTAAGTAGGCTCCTGGAGAGAATCATTCCAGTTGCACTGTGTAGTCTCCTATAACCTCATCCTAGTCTAGGATTCTCTTGCCCTGGGTAGAGCTTAGTCCCAGCTCAGAGGTGACCCACTGCTGAGCGTGATGAGAAGCATGGTCTAAGGATGGGAGGTTCACGGAAGGTATGCACACAGTTGGTGGAACTCAATTAAAAGATAAGTATTCATTTATGTGTTCATTCACATACTATGTATTATATATGCTATTACATCTATGTTTTTGTCTTAATTACTACATGTATGATTTTACTGTTATTTTTGCATCAGTCTGTGTATTAGCAGAATATGTTGTTTGTCTATGGTTTTATTTATAGGAAGATGATAGTTATTATTTCTACAATATAGCATGGCCTAACCTAGATGGTCGGGGGTGTTAAAACAAATTGGTATCAAAGTTAAGAGAGGTGTCCTATAGTGATGTTGCCTAGCCTGTTGGTGGCTGGGGACGTTACAACTTCTCTGATTTTCTCTAGGACATTCCTTATGTCGTCCAGCTCATCCCAAATTTGGTCCCTTTGGTGCTAGGCTTCTTCAAACTCCTCAACTTCCCGGTATTGGAATATTTAGGCCACGAGATCTATTGGAACACTTTTAAAATTATTAGCTTGAAGCTTCATTCTCTTTCTCCTTTATCTCAGAATCAAACATCAATAATAAATTGTTATTATCTTCTATCCTTAAAGAATACACAAGGTTCATCGTTGATCCTTTCTCCCCACTGATGGAACGACTCTTCTTTCCCTAATGTTTTGGAGCCGCCCAAATGATAATTAGGTCAAGCCTATAGAGAGTTGGCTTCAAAATTTCAGATTTCAGAGTTTCACGCTTTAGGCAATCCAGCACACAACATTTCCGAAATCCCGATATCCGAAACATATTGGTAATAAAAGGTTAAACCAAATTTAAATAAATTAATCTCGACTAATATTTAATTAATAGTTTCGGGATTTTAGAGTTCGGGCCCTTTCCATCTATCATATCCCTAACTCATGAAACCTGAACTCCTGAACATCTTAAGCAGTAAGCTGGATTAATTAAAGATTAAGAGAAGTTAGTAAATAATTAATCTCTTCGCGATTTCATGTTTTGGGAATCTTGTCTTGAACTATTATCTAATATCCCGAGGCTCGAAACCGCGAAAGAATGCTTAGCAATAAAAAAGATTAATTAAATGTTAAAGATGATTAAAAATTAATTAATCCCTGCGTGATTTCATGTTTCGGGAATCTTATCTCTAGAGGTTATCTGATATCTTGAAGTCTGAAACCGTGAAATACTACATGGTTAAACACGATTAACTAATGGGTTAAGTAAAATTATGTCGTGATTAATGTTCCTCTGAATCATAACTTGGGTAAATTCAAATGTTGATTGTCAAAGTTTCTAATCACGAACCACCAGAAATTAATGACATTAATTATTGATCTACGAAAATCATTCCAAATAAGATCCTGGACCACTACCTAAATTTTTTTCGTTAAGGAAAGTAAATATTTTGTCAAGTAGAGATATTTGTAGATCGATGCAATTAAAGGAAAAAAATATTGAAGTTTAAATTTCATTGTGCGTTTTCACAGTGCAGCAAGTTTTCAAGAAAAAGAACTTTGTGCATTTCATGTGATAGGTAACAGAGTCTTGAGGTCTGATACCATGGCTCCACGAAAAATAACTAAAGCGTGTGGTGAAAGTTCAAGCCAGAAAAATGATGTCCTTTCCGACCTTTCTCCCAAAAGCATAGAAACCGTTAAAACCTGGACACATGTATTCAATATTCTACAGAATGAATTAGTCAATTGCCCAAGGCAAAACCCTCTGAGGGGTATTCTTTTGATTGGGCCAATATATTTTCCGACAACTTCTTTAGAGAGATTACAGAATATCAGTCATTCAAAGCCAAGGGGAAACCTGCCCCATTTTACATGTTTTCTTACATCATGGATGTCGTCTGTTTTATGACACCATTTCCTGTGATGGGTTGGAGCTGGACTCCAACCAATGCCGAACCGATACATTGCTATCATTCTAATATTTGGGAGAATAAAGAGAAATACTTCTTCTATGATATCTTCAACTGTGTGGTGGTGTCGATGCATACCGCTATATATGGCTACCCACCTCCCAGGATTTCTGACAAAATAGAGAAAAACTTGGGGAAGATCACAAATTGGTACATTAAAGAGCATTTCTCTTGTATAAGGGTTTTTGGTTGTTTGGTTCCTCCACACGCCTTTCTGAAATTTCTACCAGATCGATTAGTGTGCCGTGAAGTAGCACACCAAACTGTGCTTGGGGAAATTAGTAAGGAACTGAAAGAAGTGGAGAAAAAGGTATGGCTTTCCTTTCCCATACATATTGGTATGTTTTCATTGTTTTATTTTAGCCATTCAAAAGAAGAGGTCGTGTCCCTGGAAGAAATCAAGCTTGTCAATATCGAATTCAGGAAGCACGATCCACAAAAGACCGTTGATAATCACATGGCCCTCTACAATTTGAAAAGATATGAACATGAAGACTCTCCTCAGGATGGAATATTCTGAGGAGCAAGGTCCTATCAGGAAGTCTTGAGTTGACTTCAAACTCTGGCTCCAGAAAAACTGGTCAAGTTTTATAACTTCCAGAAGCATCGAAGAAATAGCCTTCCCAAAGTATTGCAGGGAGAAACCCCAACGCCTCCAACTACACAGAATATTGAGGCCTAGATTATAGAAACAGGGACCTCCAGTGGACACGATACTCAGGAAAATTTAGATAAAACTAGGGATTCAATTCAAAAGGATAACACCACATTGACAAATCCACCAAGCGATCAAGATAAAGCTCAGTTTGAGGCCTTGATAAAAAAGGGAGATGAACAACCACAATTCACACCAGGTAAATCAACTCTTGATACAGTCGGGCGAAAACCATCCACGGAGATAGGAAACCATATCCAATCTATCACACCTTTACAGTACATTAGAGGGAACCCTAGTTCTAAAGTGGTATTCATAGAATATCTTACACCCATTTCGGTGGAAGAGATGCCCCCTTCCAACATCTTCTTCAACAAGAAGAGAAAAGTTGTAGTAAAATAAGAAATACATTAGAAAGACGATGTGGCTGTCAAGAGACATAGAGTACTATATGATGGATAGGCCCAATAAGAAACATATTTCGCTACGGACGTGGCATGTTCATTGGGATCCTTCGCCACGACAAACTAGTTTCCAGCTGGCAACCTAAAGGAAAAATTGAAGCAGAAAGATATGTTGGTAAATCAGTTGCAAGACCAAGTAAAGACTGTGGAACAGGGTGTCGGGAGAGAGATGAATAAATGTTTTGAGAAAATTAGAGCCTATGATAGGAAGGAAATTCTATAGCTTAATATCATCCTTGATGAGATGCAAAAAAATTCACAGGCGAACAAAGAACTGGTCATCCAACACTGAGAGTTGGTCAAACAACTGCAGGAGAAAATAAGCTTGACTGAAAACACATCAGTGGATATATCATCTTTCCGATCCCAAGCATTAGAGGTAAATAAGAACCTGGGATCAACCTAGCAGATCCTTTTGACTAAAACAAAATGCATTCAAGACTATTATCAATTAGCAGAACACTCTTTGAACAATATTTGCATAACATTCCAGGAGGCTGTCTTGTCAACAGCAAAAGAGGACATTGCCAAGGTCACAGGATTGTCCCTCTCATAACAAATCCAAGGAGACATAATACTTAAGGCCTGGGAGGCTAATATAGTTGAAAGTAAAAGATTGGCCAGGGAGGTAAAAAACTCTTATGAAGAGGCATTCTATGCTCTTGACAAAGAGTCACTAAAATTTGGAAGAGATAATATATCTAAAGCCCAGGGACAAATTAACATATCGAAAAATCAACTCGATTTCAAGACAAGTATGGAAGAAGCTCAGGCCGAAATTCTACAATTGAAACAGGTTGACCTTCCTCAAATGAATAAATGGATAATCAATCCTAGCTTATGACTACAGTCTCTATCTCTAGAAGCCTGGAGGTTGGAAGATAGGATGCCTCATATAGAAAGGAAATTATATACTTTTGAGCCAAATGATACAACAGAGCCTTCCAGGCTGGTGGTGAAATTCGTGGGTAGATGTGTTCAGTGCGTTGAGAAAGGGAGAGCTAGTACATCTGGGGACAAATGATACACAGGTCATGATTAGAGACCAGTTGTTTTCTGAGCTAGAGTACAAGAAGAAACAATGTCTCTGCCAGCAGGCCAAGAGACAGAGCTTTGTAGATGAAACGTTTCAGTTTTTATTTGTAATATTTAATGTTTTTAAATTATGAGAATTCCAACCGGCTAAGGTCGAAATATTTTTGTATAAATGCATAGTTTGAATACTCAAGAAAGGATGCTTCTTGATGAATGTAATAGAGAGAAAATCTCCTTTTGTGAGAATAAATACAAGTGCAGACATAGATTCCAAGATTTGTGCAGTTTGAGTTATGTTTTCCCTTCGTATTCCATATTTCTAGTTTCTTTTATGTCATTCCTTGATAAGTGAGTGTTTACAATTTAGTATCACTGCTACTGTAATCACATCCAACCGGTTGTTCGTTAAGAAAATAGTTTTTCCTCTGTATTTACTGTAAGTAAATACAAAACCTGTGAGCTACTTGGATAACTGAATCTTATATCCCGTCGAGAGTGCATACTTCATTTTCTTCTACTATGAACAAGATCAGATTCATGTTTCATCGATGCCTTATTTTTTTTAACGGTTTTGTAAGTTTCCCTCCCACCATCTGATTTTATTAATCGACTCAAATGATAAATTATGACCTCTCTCTTGTTCTGTCATTATTTTCATTTGAGGAATTAAATCTTATATAACTAACGAAATAAAAATCACCTTTCAAAATCAACTTTATATTTATGATGCCTTGACATTACTCTTTTAAGCGTTAAGTGTAATATCAGGAACAACAAGATCCATGTCATCCATAGTGATTGTATACTCTCGTAGTTTCTTGTGTGCATTGTCATTTTTTCACGCATGCCCAGTGTTTATGATCAGACTCTTGGTTTGGCCTTGTTCTTGTGGGATATCCCTCGATGGGGTTTCTTATGTTGTCGCAACCTTTTTTCATGTTCTTTCGGTGCCTGGGTGGTGTCCTTTTTCTTGGACTGGGTACCTTTGTTTGGAGCACCCCCCTTATTTTGTTGTGTCGGCTTCTAACTTGGCTTTGGATTATTGGGAATAGATTCATCCCCTGCAGGTATCTGATCTTTCCCTGCATCAACCTCCTTATCTGTGGACATATCTTGAGTCAGAACTGGAACTCTCCAGTCACTTTGCCAATCCTTGATGGCCATATCTACGTCTTCTTCCTTGATGCAGTATCACAATTGTAACCATTCCTTCTTGGGATCCCTTCTCACTTGGATCCACATGATGTTCCTGTTCGCCTTGAAGTTGGTGATGTCCTGGTATTGCGTGACCACTTCTGGAGTAATTCACCAAGTGTTGGAAATTCTTTCTTGGAGGTCATTGTAGTACCCCTTGAACATGATTTCATTTGTACTTCTAACTTTGGGGTTCAAAGTGCTCCCCAATGATGTGTACTACACCTTGCATAAATGACTGGTCTGCTCACAAACGTATGTGTACTGGGGCTCCCTTCATTTGATCAAGGCGATCAAGATGAGTAGCTAAGAGTAATGAACCTATGTCCCTAGGTCCTGTGCATATCTGCAATCCTCAAGGAAGAGGTCTAATAAGTATGGAGCCTAGTTGAGAATAGTTCCCTCCATGCATTGTGCTGCAGTCACGATGACCCCGACAGGGACTTCCTCCTTGCGGCACTTCCTAAGCAACTTGCACGCCATGAGTTTTGTGGCCATCCTTGTTGTTGCATCATTGATGCACTTGATGATGATTTCGCACGACCCTCTCTCTGTGCCATATATATTCTTCATCTCCTCTTCCAGCGCCTTCTCCTTTATCTTGTAATCGAGGTACTGCATGGGATTCTCCCCCCGAGATGGCATCCATGTAATAAAAGCAATGGGATTTACGTCTATAGAGACAGGCTCTTCCACCCATAGGTTACCTCTGTGGGTGACTTCCATCAGCTTCTTAACGTAGTTTTTTATGTCGCAACCCCTTCCAAAATGTGGGATATCCAACATGTTTAGAATCTCGGTGTTGGACAGTCTAGCGGGCCACTATTTTGGTTGCAAAATTGGATCACCGAAAGGTCCTGTACCCATGTTGTCCAGGTATATATGCCTTGAAAAATCAGGGAAATTTTCCACGTCGGCCACATCGTGGCCCAAGTAGCGTAGTTTTTCCACGCACCCCAGAAGTTTAGGCATGTCATGTACCCCTTTTGGAATGCACGACAAGACTATGGTTGTTGTAGCCTGCCTGTGTGGTCATCTTTCTATGGTTTATTTTCCCTTTCATTGTGGTGGATGAATCAAGGTTCCAACCTCCATTGTTCTTTCATCGACATATTCCTCTGGACGGCCGGTAACATCTTCTATTATACCCTCATGTTGTTGCTCGGGCTTTGTTATGTGTGACTATCCTAGCATGAATGCTTCTGTTTGGTTTGGGGCTGTCCCATTTACCCTTGGGGCCTCTTCAGTGTGTTCAGGGCATGAAGGATTTCCTACATCCTTGGCCTATTGGCCCTGTTCCATTTCTATCATATCGATGTCCCTGCCAACCACTTCTATTGGTTGGGCTTCCTCCACCACGGGTGTGGGACTCGGTAGTTCCACATTGGGTGAAGGAATTTCATCCAAGTTGAAAATTTTGACAATCTATGCGGTTTCCTATTCCATTCCCTATGGTTTTTGTGGTGCTCTATGATGGCTTCAAGGTTTTCTATAGGTATGGCTCGACGCACCTAGCTTGGGTGGTGCCATGATGGTTAAGGTTGATCTCTGTTGAGCTAGTTCTATCTATAACTCTTGCTAACTCACTCTCTACTCTGTATACTCTCGCGCTCTATGATTTCACAATTTCATAGTAACTCTTATGTTACTTGGGTTCCTTCCTTATAAAGAAAGTTTCGTGAAACTTCTCAGAGAAGTTACCCGAGCTGTAGTTTAAATGAATTGGTGCTTCCCGCGTACGTGACATTGAATTCACATGGCGTCGCCAGTTGGCACGATTAATGCAACGTCTCTTTGAAATTTCTTGTCATTCAATTTTTATAGATGCCTCCAGTTGGCGCCTTTTCACTGTACCCACCAGTTTTTCAAATTTTCGCTTTTTCTAACCATTGGTCCTTTTTCCAATGTGCTAAATTTTCCAAGTGCGCGCTATGTTGTTTCTCCAGTGCGTGTGGAAATTTTATTTTTGTCGCGCTAACTCTATTTTAGTTGTTTGTTATCTTTTGGTGTTTGGTGTGGTAACCCCTCTGTTGCGTCACAAAGTCCTTTGTTGTCTGGTGCATTTTTTTATTTTTTATTTTGAAAGTGATAAGAGGTCGATTGTCCCTATATAGTTTCAGTTGACTCCCATTGATCATTGCTCTGAGTTTTGTTCCTCCCAAATCCTTCTACTGTACAACTCCCCCATCTATGACAGTATTTACTTCATAAGGTCCCAACCAATGCATTCTGAGTTTTCCTGCCTGTTGAATGGATTTACTATCATACACCAAGACTAGGTCTCCCTCCTTGAAACTTTTCCCTTTGATATTTCTATCATGCCAATGTTTTTTCCTTTATTTCTATACCTCTTGGTGAAACTCTACTAGAATCCTATCTTCTTCCATGAGAATCTTCTAACTTAGACATTATTGTACCGTTCCTCACTTAGTCATATTAGTAATTGTTGCTACACGCAGACTAGGTACCAAAAATTCTAATGGCACCATTGCTTCTTATCCATACACCAAACTGAAGGGTGTTTTCCCTGTCAATTATTTACATGTCGTCTTGTATGCCCACAAACCTATTGGTATATTCAAGTCCCAATAGTCCCTGTCGACATTGCGTATCTTTTTCAGTTCATTCTCTAGGATCTTGTTAAAGGATTCTAATGTTCCATTTGATTGAGGATGATATGGTTTACTCTTTTGGTGATAAACTTCAAACTCCTCAATGATAGCCTTAATAGTGTTGTTAATGAAGTGAGTTCCTTGGTCACTCATCAAAATCCTTGGGCATCCAAATCTAGTGATCACTTTCTCAAAAAAGAAGTGTATTGTTGTCTCTGTGTTGCAATATTTTACCGGTGTTCCTTCTTCCCATATTGTTAAGTACTCTATCACAGTAATAATATACCTTGCTCCTGACCTCTTTGCTGGTGGGTTAATTGGTCCCACAAATTCTATTACCCATTTTTTGAATACCTGTAAGGTTACTTGTGGCCTTAGGGGCATCTCATCCTATATATTAGGTTTACCAACCCTCTGACATACATCACATCTCTGACAGTAGTCATTTGCATATCTATGAACAGATGACCACCATAGTCCTGCACACAATACCTTCTACGTGGTAGATTTGCTTGCATAATGTCCTCCTGCTATTCCCTCATGGGCCTCTGCTAAAATACTAGGTATTTCATGTTATAGTACATATTTTATCGAGATGTTGTCTACACCCATCTTGTATAAGTGTCTTGCAATCAATTGATAGTCTGCAGCTCTGACTACCAGATTTTCCTTCTGCACGGTGTTGAATTCTTGTGGCATAGTCCCTGTACTCAAGTGTTGAATGATGTCAGCAAAATATTCATCAGCTACTTGGATTGAAAATAATTGTGCATCAGGGAAGTTGTCCTCTAGACTCGTAGTTTCCTCTCCATTGGTGATCATTGATAGGTGATCAGGTCCTGCATTCAACTTCCCTCATTTGACTATCACTTCAAAGTCAAATTCTTGGAACAACAATAACCATATACAAATTCTCCCCCCCCCAATATTGGCTTGTTGATTAGGTATTTGAGAGTTGAATGATTTGTAAATATCTTGAAATGTTTGCCTAGTAAGTAATGTCTGAACTTCTAAAGTGCATAGACCATATCTAGGCATTCTCTTTCTGTGGTATTGTAATTATGCTCTAACTCTAACAATTTTCTGTTAGAAAATTCTATAGGATGGTCCAATTCCCCTATTCCTGGTTGCGCCATAATAGCTCCAAGTGCTATAGTTGACGCATCTACATGCACATGAAATGCCTTTTCCCAATCAGGGAATACTATTATTGGTGTGGTTACCATCTTCTCTTTTAGAGTGTCCAATCCTTGCTGACAGTCCTCATTCGACTAAAACTTGCTATCTTTTCTCAAAAGTTTCTCCATTGGCGTAGTGATCGGCGCATACCCTTTTATGAATTTCTTGTAATATCCCATGTGTCCCAATGTTTCTCTTAACTAACGTACTGATTTTGGTGGTGGTAGATTAACAATTCCTGCAATCTTGGTAGGATCTACTACGCCTCAATACCTCTACATGATCTTTCAACAAATTGTGAACTGTCCAATCATCCAGATATACCTCTAGAAATTGGTTGATGAATTCTTTGAATGCAACTATGACTACTCTAGAAAATATTGTTGGTGCATTCTTCAATCCAAAAGGCATGACTGTGTACTGGTAGGACCCCCATTCTATGGAAAAAGTGGTCTTGTACCTGTCTTCTGGGGCTATATTGATCTAATCATATCCTAACAATCCATCGGTGAATGATTAAGCTTCTTGGCCTCCTACATTCTCCAACATCTCATTTGTGAAAGGGGTAGGGAAAGGCGCTTGTAGGAAAGCATCATTCAACTTCCTCAGATCGACACATATTCTTATCCGTCCTTGCTTCTTCTTCTGAACTACCATAAGGCTTACCCATTTAGATTCTTCCACTGGTTCTATGATTCCAACCTCCAACATCTTGTCAATTTTTTCTTTCACTTTTTTCTTATATATTGGGTTTAATCTATAGGGTCTATTGGGTTTAATATATAGTTACGTTGTGTTTTGCATACATGAGAGCTACGAGAGATTCTCAATCCTACCTCATAGTTACGCTTTATAAGTAAATATACATAAAAACACAGGAAGATTGTGTTTTTATGTATATTTATTTATAAAGCGTAATTATGAGACAGGATATATAAACACAATCTTTCATATTTCCATAGTAGTTACGAGATATATATATATATATATATATATATATATACCATTCTAATGACTATTGTTGTAATTCAAACTAATTATTCAAAATGACTATTTATCATGGAAAATGTTGTTATTGTGTTACACTTGTAACTGGTTGTATTTTGACCATTGTCATCATATTATAATTATCATCCTATTATAATATTATAAGTATAACAAATAATTTACTATGTAGGTTTTCATAATGAGTTATGATGATGTTTGATTTTTTGCAATTTAATTGTGTGAACTTTTAAAACATTTAAAGTTTTAAGTGGATATTTTATTTATCATAAATAAATTAAATGAAGAGAATGATAAAAAAAGGGTGTCAACATAAAAATTATGAAATATCAATAAATTAATCATAAAATTATTATGAAATAATAAAAAATAAATAAGTTATTTTTAAAAGGTTCAAGCATCATTAAGATCAAATAACTACTTTTCAAAAAAGCATCATCAAGATCAAATAACTACTTTTCAAGGAAAATGTGATCCATTTGCATAGAAAAAACAATTTTTAGATATAGTGTATGAACTTTTTGGAGATAAATTATGTATTTAAAATTTTTGAAATGTCCAACTTTTTGAGTTAACACTCCAAAGTTGAAATACTAAAAAAAAAAGTGTGAAAGTAAATATTTAAAGTGTAAATACCAAAGGATAACACTCGTTTAACGAACACGTAATTGTGAATAAAGAATAAAATAATAATCTATAATTGTTGTGACTATGTTATTTGGATAAGTATCAAAGGATAACCGTTGTTATGGATAAATAATAAAATAATAATTCAATAACCGTTGTGAATAAATTATTTTGATTTTTATTCATGATGGTTTCTTCTTTTTACAATTGGTATCCTTTGATGGTTAACCTTTAAATATTTATCCCGTCGCTCTTTTCTAATATTTCATCACTCTACACAATAGATATAAGTAGATCAATTGGTGGAAGAATACATAGATATATTCACCTCATCTTTGGGAATACATTTGCACTGCCAAGTAAATCTTGCAACTAATTTGACACTAAATTCCCATCTATCCATGACCTTGTATACACACTCTCTTATGGGGAATGAGAAGATCAAACGCTAGATTCAAGAGCTATTATACAAATGGGCCAAATTCATCCAATCTCCTCACCTTGTGAGAGCCTAATTGTGTTGGTTCAAATGAAGGATGAGACATGGTGACTCTATATTGATTATAAGTCCTTGAATAAAACCATAGCCAATAAATGATACAATATTCCATGGATCGGTGATCATCTCAAGGACGCTAATATTTTCAACAAGATTGATCTTAAGTTAGAGTATCACTGAGTTCCAATCAAGCCAATTGTTGTATGGAAGAAGTGTTCAAGTATAAAGAACGTCTCTTTGAGTTTTTGTTCATGTTATTCATCCTAATGCACCAACAATGTTTATAAGGATGATGGACAATATTATAAACCTTTGACCAAATATTTTGTGGTCAAGCACCTAGTCAACATCCTAATATTTAACGAAAATTTGGAAAATCATTTGAAACACAATTAACAAGTACTCGACACACTATGAAAATACATGTTATATGTCAACTTGGAAAAGTTCTCATTCAACATCAAGATAATTCAATATCAAGGATACAATGTGAAGGACCATGGTGTGCATGTGACTCCAACAAAGATCCAAATCATTCATGATAGGGTGATCCCTAAGGAACTAACGAAGTTTAATAGCATGTTGAGCCTCAAAAATGTTTCCCACATGTTCATGTCGGGGTTCTCCCATATTTCTTGCCCCTTGATATAGGTGATTAAGGGTGGATCCATGGCCAAGTTTGATGAGGAGGGAAAAAAAAATCCTTTAAGGATTTGAGTCATTACTTCTACTTAGAGTCAATCCTCATTTTTTGAAATATGTAACAACCATTTGAATCACAAACACCCCATATGTGATCAGGAGCTTTAGTTCATTGTCTATGCATTACAAAAATTGAAGCATTGTATTCTAGGAAAGGAAATAGTGATCCACATTGATCCGAATTTATTTTCAGCACAAAATGAGAGCGGAGATATAATAAAGAAATGCACAGAGATATCGCATATATCCAATAATATAACATAAATGTATCAGAGATGCAACCATAAACACAAATATACAGTAATACATGATTTCTATTAATGAAATAAATGTACAGAGACTGTAAAAATACAGACTGAAATACTTGCTAGAATGGTGGCAACTTATCTCTCAGAAGAGATGTGACGGCTACTCACAATCACAAGAGGATGATTACAATGAGTGTTCGACAACACAGGTATTCCAACAGAGGACGAACACCTTCAGTAACCACTCACATAACCAGATCAAAGATCAAAACATCGATGTTTTCACATCGTAAAACCCCTACGGGGAAACATCCACGGCCCCAGCCAATGCGGCCACTTGGAGCAGTTTATTAATGCAAAGAAAAATATTACAGAGAGATTTTACAAGAGAGTTTCTCACAATCGATCATCGGC
>SNQJ01S0023442.1:41952-65990 GCA_010110895.2 Picea sitchensis
ACAGTTGCATTGAATTGTCGTTCCATTTCATCCATCTGTCTGGTTGTTTCTTTCTTCCTTTGTTCCTTCACCTTCAGGGGAGTGGTAGGAATGAGTTGTTCCCATAGGTTCTCGATCTCCTTCTTGTATTGATCAATTGTTTTCACAATCTAATCAATTTTCTGCGTTGTTTTCACAATAGAATTGTTTGCGCAATCTAACCAATTGTTTTCCCAATCTAATTGTTTGCGCACTTTTTGAAATTATATCATAGGCTACAACCACTCCCTGCTCGATCCTATCCACATGATATTTATCATCCTTGGTCTCAATATTGAATTGATCAAGCACCAACTCCAACTCCTCTTTGTTGTCCTTTATGTGTTTCAACTCTGTTGTGTTTGTTCGTGCGCATGGCTACACCTCCTATGTGACACTGACTTGTATTTTGTATAGTGCCTTAGTTGGTATCCACCCCATTACCAACTATATATGTGCCAAATATTTCAAGGGTTTTTGGGCTACAATCACATCTATGCGTAGCATGCTAGGTGTAATGTGGAAGGTTGGGCTCACATGTGCTATCGTCTAGATCATCTTATGTTTGCTCGGCATAGCCTTGGCTCCTGCTTATGATGTTTCGGGGAATGACATTGTTTCTCTGTCTACCCCCTGCACTTTTGTAATATCCCTAGGACGATCCCCAATTTTATTATGAATTGTAAACATGTTTTGTAGGCTGGTGAGCCGAGCAATTATAAGCTTGTAGGCTTATGTGTTAGTAGGTCAGAGAGCCTAGGTGTTAAAGGCCAGGAGCCTATTTTGTACATGTATATATTTATATTATTAATATAAAAACATCACTACGTGTAGACTCACCACGAAGAAAGAGTGATGGGAGATGAAGCTCCACTAGGTTGGGTAAGGGAGAGGGGGTTGAGAGGTTGGGAGGAGGGGCTAAGCTTAAGGGCTTAAGTCCAAGAGAATAATAATTTATTATTATTCCAAAAGTTGATTAGAAGGGTATGTTTATATCCTAGATTCCTTTGGGAAGATGGGGGACTTCCAAATGGAAAGGAACGTGCTTCATGGGTGACATGTGTCAGCTTAGGCACATGCAATTTAAGATGGAAAGTCATCTTGTTGGGGGGTTCACTTCTCATTCTTCCATCCTTCACATAACTCTCTTTGATATGTCATCGAACTCTGCATATTTCATGCATCTTTGAAACAAGTAACCCACAAAGATGACATGTGTTATCCTATGAATCCAACATATATGTACTTGCCTAAACCTTGTTGTGCCTTACTGATTTGTGGTTGTTTCCATTCCCTAAGCTATATTGATCCTTTCTATTGTCCTCACTTGGGAAATTCAGTTGAAGTTGGTTGAAGAAGCGGATGGTCAGGCCCGTGGTTGAAGAAGAAGGTTATTAGGCCCGTGGTTAAAGAGGTAGGTTGCCACGCCTATGAGCAGCTCTCTCCAGGTGAGAGAGTTTGATGGGAAGTGATTTTCTCCTAGAGAGAGTCCAACACCAACTATGGAGATCTGAGAATTCTTGATCTGACCTGTTTCTGAGACCCTGAAAGGGAAGTAGAGCAACTAATGGACTGTAGAAAAGTGAAGGTGTATATTCCTAGGGTGGAACAAGAATGTGGGGAATGAGAGTCTGTGAGTAGCGGGTGTAAGAAGGCTCTTGGAGAGAATTGGGTGAGATAGTTTGTTGGGAAGTGATTTTCTCTTAGAGAGAGTCCAACACCAGCGACAGAGCTCTGAGAATTCCTTATATGGATTGTTGTCGAGACCCTAAAAGGGAAGTGGAGCAGTTGATGGATTGCAGAACAATGAAGGTGCATATTCCCGTGGTGGAACATGCATGCGGGGAATGAGAGTTCTTGAGTAGTGGGAGTAAGTAGGCTCCTGGAGAGAATCCTTCCAGTTTCACTGTGCAGTCTCCTGTAACCTCATCCTAGTCTAGGATTCCCTTGCCCTGGGTAGAGCTTAGTCCCAAATCGGAGGTGACCCACTACTGAGCTTGATGAGAAGCATGGTCTAAGGCTGGGAAATTTGTGGAAGGTCTGCACGTAGTTGGTGGAACTCAATTAAAATATAAGTATTCATTTATGTGTTAATTCACATGCTATGTATTATATATGCTATTACATCTATGGTTTTGTCTTAATTACTACATGTATGATTTTACTGTTATTTTTGCATAAGTCTGTGTATTAGCAGAATATGTTGTTTGTCTATGGTTTTATTTATAGGAAGATTATAGTTATCATTGCTATGAGATAGCATGACCTAACCTAGATGGTCGAGGGTGTTAAAACAAATTGGTATCAAAGTTAATAGAGGTGTCATGTAGTGATGTTGCCCGGCCTACTGGTGGATGGGGATGTTACAAGTTGGTATCAGAGCCAAGGTTCAAGCACTAATCCTAGATGGGTCGGATAAGTGGTCACTGGAACCAAGGTTTCAGGTGGAAATTGTGTCAAGAGGAACCAATTTCGAACCTCGGAACATTCCTGAGTGCCAAGAGGTTACCTTGGTCATGTTACGAAGCTTAAGAGGTGTAGCGGTATTATAAAAAAATGACAGATGTGGTAATGGGATGTAGAGTATTGTGGGTCATTGGAATCTGTTCAGGACAAGGAGGAAAATTTTCGACTGTAAGATCTGGAGAAAAGTGCAGGAGGGTTAATTTTCAAGTTCTTAAGAATTTAGGACTTTGATGAAGTATGTGTTATATAAGGGAAGAGGCCGAAGCCCCGAAGTCCCCGAAGTGGATCTACACCATAGATCTGGGAGAATAGCTCGACCGTTGGATTAGGCCGAAGTTGGACCAAAATAATTGGATCAAGCCAAGGGTGGAAGTTATGACGCGGTATGAAGGGAAGAGAGCTCCCGATTCTCTGAAGTTTGTAGTTAATCCAGACCATCCATCAAGAGAGACCTGTGTCAGCAGATTGGTTGTTCGAGATTTTAGCGTTCGGGAGAATTAATTTGTGTTGAGGAGAGAAATCCCGAAGCCCCAAAGACATGAAGTAGTGAGTCATGATGAAATCACCTAGAAGTTACGTGGACCTCCCCTATACCTTCCATGTGCCCCCCACCTAGAATGTTGACAGTTGTACTATGTGGGCCCTGAGGTTGCATAACATAGTTAAAGGTCGATGGGCCACACTAGCATTGATCACGATACATCAAGATCGACGACCAAGAGGCATTGCGGGGACCCAAGTTTCATGAGAGTTAATTCCCCAAGGCGGTCCCGCAATCCAAACCACAGTTTTACCAGGGGGTTACATGTCAATGTCATAAGAATTTTGAGATGAAAGGCGGGTTACTCCAAACCGCTGATGCATGCCTCAACAATTTTAAAGGCATTAAATGATGTGACTATTCGGTATCTTAGTTCAAGTATGGAAACCATGGGTCCCATTGGATGTGTGGAGCTAGTTGTGAATTCTGGAGACATGGCATTCTGAAAGAATGGTTCATAAGGGAATGAAAGGAAAAACTTTCAAAAGTTTCATAATGCATAGGTGATGAGATGTAATGACATTACCAAAGTTGACATGGAAGTGTTTGGAGATTAACGGTTCAGGGTGTTGGGGGTGTGCAGATGTGAAATCCTCTGAAGTCCCGAAGCTCTGAAGCTCCAAAGACCTAGAGCTTATATGCCTGAGGTTCCATAGTGAGTGCTAGCCATTGGATGTTGGGTAGTCATGGAATGTTGATCCACCCTACTTTACGAGTTCGTCAATTCGGAACTCCGAGAGATTTGTTGTGATGTGCCTTGAAAACTTCCGAATCCGGAGGCCCAAAGTCCTGAATAAGCACCTATCTACCTAGAACTTGGCCACATCTTGTGGTCGCATGGGTTGGGGGCTAAGAGAAAGGGGCTAGTTCCAAAAAATTATTGTAAAATAGAGAAGATCTCAGAAAGAAAAGATCCACGAGGATTCTTGATTGATCGAGAACCACAGAATGAAATATAAAAGTTTTCTTTGAATCAGATTGGTTTATGAATACTGTGGAATTTGTTAAGGACTGATGGCCTGGCAAATTTTGGTTGACTGCACATTGTGTTTGTAGAGTTAATGATTGTCAACACCGAACCAAATTGCCATGTAGTGCATAGAAATGGAGGAGGCACATAATGCTTTTAGTTCAGAGAATGAAGCTAAAGGAACATATGTCCATTTGGGAGTTGAAGGATTGAACTCCAATGGGCATGGAGAAGAGATAGATAAGGAAGGAAACATGATGAAAATCATTGAAAGATTGCAGAAAGATGTCTAGACTCACCGAGAAGATAACATAAATCTCATGAAAGCCAGGGAACAACAGGGAGAATTCAACATAAAGTTGATACAAATCCTAGAAAGGATAGAAAATAAATTGGACAAGGAGAGTGACTCCAGTAAATCAGGAAGTCACGGATCTCCTGATGAGAAGAGGAAATCAAGGAGTGTTGGCAGACACCATCATCACTCCCAAGGGAACTGTATGATGAGGGAACACAGTAATTCAATCCCATCTCCTACTAGAAATCATAGAAGATCTGGAGTGGATGAACTAAAGGGAGAAATGAACAATATTAAACCTCCTATGTTTGATGGAGAGAACCAGAAGGAGGAAGATGCTGAGACATGGCTTCTTGGCATGAGGAAATATTTCCAACTGCAAAATTATTCCTCTCATGCAGAAGGAAGAATTGCAATGTATCAACTGAAAGGAAAGGAATCCATGTGGTGGGATCAACTTGTATGGGTGCAACACATTAAGGAGAAAAATGTTACTTGGAAGGAATTCAAGAATTATTTCGAAAATAATACTTAACTAAGATATACTATGATAGAAAGATGAAAGAGTTCTTTGAACTCAAGCTGGGTAACATTACCAATGATGAATATGAGAGAAGGTTTTTGGAATTGCTGAAGTATGTCCCTTTCATCAAAGATGAGACTGTCATAATTCAAAGGTATTTGAGTGGACTTCCACCTTCCATTAGTGAAAAGATCCAGTATGATGATCCTAAAACTATGGAAGAAACTATAAGGAGAGAAAAATTTGTATATGATCATCAAAGAGAAAAGACCACTTTCTGGAAGGCTTGGGAGGACAAGAAGAAGTTCAAGAAAGAGCAGAGGCAGAAGGGAAACAAGCCTCCCTTTTTCAAAAACAGTCCTCAGGGACAACCATATTTTAGAGAGTAGAGAATGGTTGAGGTAGGGGGACAAAGGCCAAGGAAGATGCCAATTCAATGTTGGGGCTGTCAGGGAGACCACAAATATAGAGATTGTCCCCACAAAAATGGAAATCTGAGAGATTTCCACAATGTTCATCTAGAAGAAACAGTGGAGGACATGGGTAGTAGAATACCAAGGATCTATGTAGCCTTGGACAACAAGAAATATGAGTTTCAATCACACATGATTGAAGTTGAAGGTATGATCAATAACCGTGCCTTTACTATTTTAATTGATTCAGGGGCTAGTCATAGTTATATAGATCCCAAGATGGTAGAAAGTTTTCATTTTCCAAGAAACAAGCATGGAANAATATTTCCAACTGCAAAATTATTCCTCTCATGCAGAAGGAAGAATTGCAATGTATCAACTGAAAGGAAAGGAATCCATGTGGTGGGATCAACTTGTATGGGTGCAACACATTAAGGAGAAAAATGTTACTTGGAAGGAATTCAAGAATTATTTCGAAAATAATACTTAACTAAGATATACTATGATAGAAAGATGAAAGAGTTCTTTGAACTCAAGCTGGGTAACATTACCAATGATGAATATGAGAGAAGGTTTTTGGAATTGCTGAAGTATGTCCCTTTCATCAAAGATGAGACTGTCATAATTCAAAGGTATTTGAGTGGACTTCCACCTTCCATTAGTGAAAAGATCCAGTATGATGATCCTAAAACTATGGAAGAAACTATAAGGAGAGAAAAATTTGTATATGATCATCAAAGAGAAAAGACCACTTTCTGGAAGGCTTGGGAGGACAAGAAGAAGTTCAAGAAAGAGCAGAGGCAGAAGGGAAACAAGCCTCCCTTTTTCAAAAACAGTCCTCAGGGACAACCATATTTTAGAGAGTAGAGAATGGTTGAGGTAGGGGGACAAAGGCCAAGGAAGATGCCAATTCAATGTTGGGGCTGTCAGGGAGACCACAAATATAGAGATTGTCCCCACAAAAATGGAAATCTGAGAGATTTCCACAATGTTCATCTAGAAGAAACAGTGGAGGACATGGGTAGTAGAATACCAAGGATCTATGTAGCCTTGGACAACAAGAAATATGAGTTTCAATCACACATGATTGAAGTTGAAGGTATGATCAATAACCGTGCCTTTACTATTTTAATTGATTCAGGGGCTAGTCATAGTTATATAGATCCCAAGATGGTAGAAAGTTTTCATTTTCCAAGAAACAAGCATGGAAAATATTGTTTAGTGCAACTGGCTATAGGAGCCAAAAGAAAAGTTGATGAAATGGTTAAGTCATGTCTCATGGACATGAATGGACTGAGCACAAGGGAAGATTTGAACATCTTACCTTTAGGTTACTATGATTGTCTAATTGGGATGAATTGGTTGGATCAACACCATGCCATATTAGACTGTCATAACAAGGCATTCACTTGCCTGGATGAGGAAGGAAACTCAAGGAAAGTGCAGGGAATCCCAAGGGAAATGACTATCAGAGAAATCTCAGTAATGCAACTGAAGAAGTGTTACAGGAAGGGATGCCAAATATTTGTAGCCCGTATGGAGGAAGCACCTAAGGATAAGGTGTCAATTATTGAAGACCATGCAGTATTAAAATATTTTGAAGTTGTATTCCAGGAGGTACCCAGACTACCCCCGAAGAGAGATATTGATTTCTCTATAAATCAGATGCCTGGAGTAGATCCAGTGTCAAAACATCGTTACAAAATGAGTACACCAAAGCTAAAGAACTACAATTGCATCTTGAAGAACTTCTGAAGAAGGGGTATATACGCCCAAGTGTGTCACCTTGGGGTGCCCCAATATTGTTTGTGAATAATAAAGATGGGGCATTGAGACTGTGCATCGATTTCAGACAATTGAACAAAGTCACTATAAAGAACAAGTCTCATTTTCCAAGGATCGATGATCTCTTTGATCAGTTGAAGGATGCAAAGATATTCTCAAAGATTGATCTCAGGTCAGGGTACCATCATGTAAGGATAAAATATGAATACATCAGAAATACTACCTTCAGAACGAGGTATGGTCATTATGAATTCACATTGGTGCCATTTGTTTTATGAAATGCACTCGTTGTTTTCATGTACCTAATGAATGGTGTATTCAGAGAATATTTAGACAAGTTTGTCATATTCTTTTTGGATGACATCTTGGTGTAATCTAAGTCAGAGGAAGATCATGAACATCATCTAAGGATGGTGTTGCAAGTGCTAAGATAGCACCAACTATATTCCAAATTGAGAAAGTGCTCATTCTATCAAAAGCAGATCCATTATTTGGGGCATATTGTTTCAAAGGATGGGATAGTTGTGGATCCTGAGAAGATAGAAGCCATCAAAGAATGGTTAGTGCCGAAGAATGTGACAGAAGTGAGATTATTTATGGGTCTAGCTGGCTATTATAGAAGGTTCATTATAGGGTTATCTAGGATAGCTCACCCCATCACTTCCTTGCAAAGGAAGGAGAAGAAATTTCAATGGACAGAAGAATGTGAGAGAAGCTTCCAACAATTGAAGCAGTTGTTAACCAGTGCTCCAATCCTGAGGATTGTAGATCCAAATGAAGATTTTGTAGTGCATACAGATGCATGCAAAGAAGGACTAGGGGGATTCCTTAGTCAGAATGGCTTTGTAATATGTTATGAGTCTAGGAAGATGAAGGATCATGAAAATAACTATGAAACTCATGATTTGGATTTGGCAACCATAGTGCACGCTCTAAAGAAATGGAGACATTACCTCATGGGAAATAGGTTTGAACTGAGGATAGACCATAATGGTTTGAAGTATTTGTTTGATAAGCCAACGTTGAATGCTAGGCAGAGTAGATTGTTGGAATTCATTTGTGAGTATGATTTTGATATCAAGCATATCAAAGGAAAGAAGAACAAAGTGGATGATGCACTTAGAAGAAGAGTACATGAACTACATGATACAACCATTAGCATGTATCAATCTGTTATTAAAGGCATAATTTTGAAAGCTGCAAATGCAGATTTGGAGTACATGGAATTAGTGGCAAAGCTACAGCAAGGTAAGATGCTACAAAAAGTGGAAGATTATGAATTGGAAACTGATGGAACACTCCTATACAAAAACATAATATATGTACCTAATTCCCAGGAATTGAGATTTTTATATTGAGAGAAATGCATAATGTGCCTTATTTTGGGCACCCTAGATATCATAAAAGAGTGGAAACAATCAATAGACATTACTTTTGGCCAAGTATGAAGAAGGAAATTTCAGAATACATCGCCAGATGTATGGAGTGTTAGAAGGTAAAAGATGAGCATAGGCACCCAGTAGGGTTACTACAACCATTACCCATTCCTGAGTTGAAGTGGGAAGTGGTGAAAATGGATTTCATCACAATATTACCCAGAAAAAATAAGCAACATGATTCCATCATGGTGGCAGTGGATAAGCTTACGAAAGCTACCCATTTTATTCCATTGAAGACTACTCACAAGGCAACTAATGTTGTTGATATCTATATTAGGGAAGTATCATAATTGCACGGTATTCCCAAGAAAATTGTGTTTGACAGAGACCTGAAATTTACCTCAAAGTTCTGGAAAGGGTTATTCCAAGGGTTTAGAATGAATATGAACTTCAACACAACCTATCATCCTGAGTCTCATGAGAAAATAGAAAGGGTGAACCATGTGATAGAGGACATGTTAAGGATGTATGTGATGGACAAACCATCTAAATGGGAAGGCTGCCTACATTTGGTAGAATTTGCCTACAAAAATGGGTATCAAGCATCACTGAAGATGAGCCCATTTGAAGAAATTTATGGCAGAAAGTGCAACACCCCAATAAGATGGGATAACCCAGTTGATAGGGCAGTGGTTGGGCTAGAGTTGCTCAAGGAAATGGAAGAGAAAATGTTGAAGATTAAGCATAATTTGAAGGTTTCCCAAGACACAAGAAGAAAAGTTATGCTGATATGAACACAACCCACAGGGAGTTTAAAGTGGGTGATCATGTTTTCTTGAAAGTGAAAGCCAACAAAAGTTCCCTGAAACTAGAAAAATGTTCCAAGTTGGTAGCCATATATTGTGGGCCATTTGAAATACTAGAAAGGATTGGACCAATTTCATATATTCTTGCATTGCCTGCATCCATGATTGTACATAATTTGTTTCATATTTCATTGCTTAAGAAATTTATACCTGATCCTAATCATGTGATTGATTGGAATGTGATTTAGGTGGAGAAAGAAGGCCCCTTGCAAGTGCATCCGGTGCACATATTGGACAGGAAGAGAAAGTAGCTTCGGAATCAATCCATAGGGCTTGTAATGGTCCAGTGGACTTGGTATAGTCCTGAGGACCCGACATGAGAGCATGAGGATGCTATGAGGGAAGAGTACCCACATATTTTTGAATATTTTGAAAACCTTGTTGATACTGTGTAAATAAGTTGCACTGAGGGAAATGCAAAAATAAGGGGAGGGGATTCTAATATCCCTAGGACAAGCCCCAATTATATTATGAATTGTAAACATGTTTTGTAGGCTGGTGAGCCAAGCAATTATAAGTCGGTAGTCTTATGTGTTAGTAGGTCGGAGAGCCTAGGTGTTAAAGGCAAGGAGCCTATTTTGTACATGTAAATATTCATATTATTAATATAAAAACATCATTGCGTGTAGACCAACCATGAATAAAGAGTGATGGGGGACGAACTTCCACTAGGCTGGGTAAGGGAGAGGGGGTTGATAGGTTGGGAGGAGGGGATAATATTAAGGGCTTAAGTCCAAGAGAATAGTAATTTATTATTATTCCAAAAGTTGATTAGAAGGGTATGTTTATATCCTAGATTCCTTTGAGAAGATGGGGGACTTGCAAATGGAAAGGAACATGCTTCATGTCCGACATGTGTCGGCTCAGGCACATGCAGTTTAAGATGGAAATTCAACTTGTTGGGGGGTTCGCTTCCCATTCTTCCATCCTTCACCTAACTCACTTGGATCCGTCATCAACCTCTGCATCTTTCACGCATCGTTGAAACCAATAACCCGTGAAGCTAACCTGTGTTATCCTGTTAGGCCAACATATTTGTACTTTCCTAAACCAAGTTGTGCCTTACCGATTTGTGGTTGTTTCCATTCCCTGAGCTATATTGAGCCTTTCTATTGTCCTCACTTGGGAAATTGAGTTGAATCTGGTTGAAGAAGCGGGTTGTCAGGCCCGTGGTTGAAGAAGCGAGTTGTCAGGCCCATGTTTGAAGAGGTAGGTTGTCAGGCCTGTGAGAAGTTCTCTCTAGGTGAGAGATTTTGTTGGGAAGTGATTTTCTCCTAGAGAGAGTCCAACACCAACTACAGATATCTGATAATTCCTGATTCGGCTTGTTTCTGAGACCCTAAAAGGGAAGTAAAGCAGCAATGGATTGTTTAACATTGAAGGTGAATATTCCCGGGGTGGAACAAGAATGTGGGGAATGAGAGTCTACGAGTAGTGGGCGTAAGAAGGCTCCTGGAGAGAGTCGGGTGAGATAGTTTGTTGGGAAGTGATTTTCTCATAGAGAGAGTCCAACACCAGCTACAGAGCTTTGAGAATTCTTGATATGGCTTGTTGTCGAGACCCTGAAAGGGAAGTGGAGAAGATGATGGATTGCAGAACAACGAAGGTGCATATTCCCGTGGTGGAATAGGCATGTGGGGAATGAGAGTTCGTGAGTAGTGGGAGTAAGTATGCTCCTGGAGAGAATCCTTCTAGTTACACTGTGCAGTCTCCTGTAACCTCAGCCTAGTCTAGGATTCCCTTGCCCTGGGTAGAGCTTAGTCCCAACTCAGAGGTGACCCACTGCTGAGCGTAATGAGAAGCATGGTCTAAGGCTGGGAGGTTCATGGAAGGTATGCACACAATTGGTGGAACTAAATTAAAAGATAAGTATTCATTTATGTGTTCATTCACATGCTATGTATTATATATGCTATTACATCTATGGTTTTGTCTTAATTACTACATGTATGATTTTACTGTTATTTTTGCATAAGTCTGTGTATTAGCAGAATATGTTGTTTTCCTATGGTTTTATTTATAGGAAGATGATAGTTATTATTTATACGAGATAGCATGGCCTAACCTAGATGGTCGGGGGTGTTAAAACAAATTGGTATCGGAGTTAAGAGAGGTGTCCTATAATGATGTTGCCTAGCCTGTTGGTGGTTGGGGACATTACAACTTCTCTGATTTTCTCTAGGACATTCCTTATGTCGTCCAGCTCGTCCCAAATTTGGTCCCTTTAGTGTTGGGCTTCTTCAAACTCCTCAACTTCCCGGTATTGGAATCTTTAGGCCATGAGATCTGTTGGAACACTTTTAAAATTATTATCTTGAAGCTTCATTCTCTTTCTCCTTTATCTCAGAATCAAACGTCAATAATAAATTGTTGTTATCTTCTATCCTTAAAGAATACACAAGGTTCATCGTTGATCCTTTCTCCCCACTGATGGAACGACTCTTCTTTCCCTAATGTTTTGGAGCCGCCCAAATGATAATTAGGTCAAGCCTATAGAGAGTTGGCTTCAAAATTTCGGATTTCAAAGTTTCACGCTTTAGGCTTTCCAGCACACAACATTTCCGAAATCCCGATATCTGAAACATATTGGTAATAAAAGGTTAAACCAAATTTAAATAAATTAATCTCGACTAATATTTAATTAGTAGTTTCAGGATTTTGGAGTTCGGGCCCTTTCCATCTATCATATCCCTAACTCATGAAACCTAAACTCCCGAACATCTTAAGCAGTAAGCTGGATTAATTAAAGATTAAAAGAAGTTAGTAAATAATTAATCCCTTCGCAATTTCATGTTTTGGGAATCTTGTCTTGAACTATTATCTAATATCCCGAGGCTCGAAACTGCGAAAGAATGCTTAGCGATAAACAAGATTAATTAAATGTTAAAGACGATTAAAAAATAATTACTCCCTGCGTGATTTCACATTTCAGGAATCTTATCTCGAGAGGTTATCTGATATCTTGAAGTCTGAAACCACGAAATACTACATGGTTAAACACGATTAACTAATGGGTTAAGTAAAATTATGTTGTGATTAATGTTCCTCTGAATCATAACTAGGGTAAATTCAAATGTTGATTGTCAAAGTTTCTAATCACGAACCACCAGAAATTAATGAAATTAATTATTGATCTACGACAATCATTCCAAATAAGATCTTGGACCACTGCCTAAATTGTTTTCGTTAAGGAAAGTAAATATTTTGTCAAGTAGAGATATTTGTAGATCGATGCAATTAAAGGAAAAAGATATTGAAGTTTAAATTTCATTGTGTGTTTTCACAGTGCAGCAAGTTTTCAAGAAAAATAAATTTGTGCATTTCCTGTGATAGGTAACAGAGTGTTGAGGTCTGATACCATGGCTCCACGAAAAACAACTAAAGCGTGTGGTGAAAGTTCGAGCCAAAAAAATGATGTCCTTTCTGACCTTTCTCCCAAAAGCATAGAAACCGTTAAAACCTGGACACATGTATTCAATATTCTACAGAATGAAGTAGTCAATTGCCTAAAGGGAAACCCTCTGAGAGGTATTCTTTTGATTGGGCCAAGATATTGTCCGACAACTTGTTTAGAGAGATTACAGAATATTAGTCATTCAAATCCAAGGGGAAACCTGCCCCATTTTACATGTCAGCTTACATCATCGATGCCGTCTATTTTATGACACCATTTCCTCTGATAGGTTGGAGCTGGACTCCAACCAATGCCGAACCGATACATTTCTATCATTCTAAGCTTTGGGAGGATAAAGAGAAATATTTCCTCTATGATATATGCAACTGTGTGGTGGTGTCGATGCATACCTCTATATATGGCTACCCACCTCCTAGGATTTCTGACAAAATAGAGAAAAACTTGGGGAAGATCACAAATTGGTACATTGAAGAGCATTTCTCTTATATCAGGGTTTTTGGTTGTTTTGTTCCTCCACACGCCTTTCTGAAATTTCTACCAGATCGATTGGTGTGCCGTGAAGTAGCACACCAAACTGTGCTTGGGGAAATTAGTAAGGAACTGAAAGCAGTGGAGAAAAAGGTATGGCTTGCCTTTCCCATACAGATTGGTATGTTTTCATTGTTTTATTTTAGCCATTCGAAAGTAGAAGCCGTGGCCCTGGAAGAAATCAATCTTGTCAATATCGAGTTCAGGAAGCACGATCCACAAAAGACCGCTGATAATTCACATGGCCCTCTACAATTTGAAAATATATGAACATGAAGACTCTCCTTAGGATGGAATATTCCAAGGAGCAAGGTCCTATCAAGAAGTCTTGAGTTGAGTTCAAACTCTGGCTCCAGAAAAACTGGTCGAGTTTTATAACTTCTAGAAGCATCGAAGAAATAGCCTTCCCAAAGTATTGCAGGGAGAAACCCCAACGCCTCCAACTACACAGAATATTGAGGCCTAGAGTATAGAAACAAAGACCTCTAGTGGACACGATACTCAGGAAAATTTAGATAAAACTAGGGATTCGATTCAAAAGGATAACACCACATTGACAAATCCACCAAGTGATCAAGATAAAGCTCAGGTTGAGGCCTTGATAAAAAAGGGAGAAGAACAACCACAATTCACACCAGGTAAATCAACTCTTGATACAGTCGGGCGACAACCATCCACGGAGATAGGAAACCATATCCAATCTATCACACCTTTACAGTACAGTAGAGGGAACCCTAGTTCTAAAGTGGTATTCATAGAATATCTTATGCCCATTTTGGTGGAAGAGATGCCCCCTTCCAACATCTTCTTCAGCAAGAAGAGAAAAGCTATAGTAAAAAAAAAATACATCAGAAAGACAGTGTGGTTGTCAAGAGACATAGAGTACTGTATGATGGATAGGCCCAAGAAGAAACATATTTCGCTATGGACGTGGCATGTTCATTGGGATCCTTCGCCACAACAAACTAGTTTTCAGTTGGCAACCTAAAGGAAAAATTGAAGCAGAAAGAGATGTTGGTAAATCAGTTGCGAGACCAAGTAAATACTGTGGAACAGGGTGTCAGGAGCGATATGAATAAAGGTTTTGAGAAAAATAGAGCCTATGATAGGAAGGAAATTCTACAGCTTAATATCAGCCTTGATGAGATGCAAAAAAATTCACAGGCGAACAAAGAACTGGCCATCCAACACGGAGAGTTGGTCAAACAACTGTAGGAGAAAATAAGCTTGACTGAAAACACAGCAGTGGATATATCATCTTTCCGATCCCAAGAATTAGAGGTACATAAGAACCTGGGATCAACCTAGCAGATCCTTTTGACTAAAACAGAAGGCATTCAAGACTATTATCGATTATCAGAACACTCTTTGAACAATATTTGCATAAAAGAGAAGGAGGGCACTGCAGCTAGAATTACATTCCAGGAGGTTGTCTTGTCAACAGTAAAAGAGGACATTGCCAAGGTCACCGGATTGTCCCTCTCATAACAAATCCAAGGAGACATAATACTTAAGGCCTGGGAGGCTAATATAGTTGAAAGTAAAAGATTAGCCAAGGAGGTAAAAAAATCTTATGAAGAGGCATTCTATGCTCTTGACAAAGAGTCACTAAACTTTGGAAGAGATAATATATCTGAATCCCTAGGACAAATTAACATATCGAAAAATCAACTCGATTTCAAGACAAGTATGGAAGAAGCTCAGGCCGAAATTCTACAATTCAAACAGGTTGACCTTCCTCAGATGAATAAATGGATAATCAATCCTAGCTTATGACTACAATATCTATCTCTAGAATCTCGGAGGATGGAAGATAGGATGCCTCATATAGAAAGGAAGTTATATACTTTTGATCCAAATGATACAAAAGAGCCTTCCAGGCTGGTGGTGAAATTCGTGGGTAGATGTGTTCAGTGCATTGAGAAAGGGAGAGCTAGTACATCTGGGGACAAATGATACACAGGTCATGATTAGAGACCAGTTGTTTTTTGAGCTAGAGTACAAGAAGAAAAAATGTCTCTGCCAGTAGGCCAAGAGACAGAGCTTTGCAGATGAAACGTTTCAGTTTTTATTTGTAATATTTAATGTTTTTGAATTATGAGAATTCCAACCGGCTAAGGTCGGAATCTTTTTGTATAAATGAATAGTTTGAAGACTCAAGAAAGGATGCTTCTTGCTGAATGTAATAGAGAGAAAATCTCCTTTTGTGAGAATAAATACAAGTGCAGACATAGATTCCAAGCTTTGTGCAGTTTGAGTTATATTTTCCCTTTGTATTCCATATTTCTAGTTTCTTTTATGTCATTCCTTGATAAGTGAGTGTTTACAATTTGGTATCACTGCTACTATAATCACATCCAACCAGTTGTTCGTTAAGAAAATAGTTTTTCCTCTGTATTTACTGTAAGTAAATACAAAACCTGTGAGCTACTTGGATAGCTAAATATTATATCCTGTCGAGAGTGCATACTTCATTTTATTCTACTATGAGCAAGATAAGATTCATCTTTCATCGATGCCTTATTTTTTTAACGGTTTTGTAAGTTTCCCTCCCACCATCTGATTTTATTAATCGACTCAGACGATAAATTATGACCTCTGTCTTGTTCTGTCATTATTTTCATTTGAGGAATTAAATCTTATATAACTAACAAAATAAAAATCACCTTTCAAAATCAACTTTATATTTATGATGCCTTGACATTACTCTTTTAAGCGTTAAGTGTAATATCAGGAACAACAAGATCCATGTCATCCATAGTGATTGTATACTCTCGCAGTTTCTTGTGTGCATTGTCATTTTTTCACGCATGCCCAGTGTGTATGATCAGACTTTTGGTTTGGCCTTGTTCTTGTGGGATATCCCTCGATGGGGTTTCTTATGTTGTCGCAACCCTTTTTCCTATTCTTTCGGTGCTTGGGTGGTGTCCTTTTTCTCGAACTGGGTACCTTTGTTTGGCACACCCCCCTTATTTTGTTGTGTCGGCTTCTAACTTGGATTTGGATTATTGGGAATAGATTCATCCCCTGCAGGTATCTGATCTTTCCCTGCATGAACCTCCTTATCTGTGGACATATCTTGAGTCAGAACTAGAACTCTCCAGTCACTTTGCCAATCCTTGATGGCCATCTCTACGTCTTCTTCCTTGATGCAGTATCACAATTGTAGCCATTCCTTCTTGGGATCCCTTCTCACTTGGATCCACATGATGTTCCTGTTCATCTTGAAGTTGGTGATGTCCTGGTATTGCGGGACCACTTCTGGAGTAATTTGCCATGTGTTGGAAATGCTTTCTTGGAGGTCATTGTAGTACCCCTCGAACATGATTGCATTTGTACTTCTGACTTTGGGGTTCAAAGTGATCCCCAACGATCTGTACTACACCTCACGGCAATGACTGTTCTGCTCACAAATGTATGTGTATTGGGGCTCCCTTCATCTGATCAAGGCGATCAAGATGAGTAGCCAAGAGTAATGAACCTATGTCCCTAGGTCCTGTGCATATCTGCAATCCTCAAGGAAGAGATCTAATAAGTACAGAGCTTGGTTGAGAATAGTTCCCTCCACGCACTTTGTTGCAGTCATGATGACCCCGACAAGGACTTCCTCCTTGCAGAACTTCCTAAGCAACTTGCACGCCATGAGTTTTGTGGCCATCCTTGTTGTTTCATCACTGATGCACTTAATGATGATTTCGCATGAACCTCTCTCTGTGCCATATATATTATTCATCTCCTCTTCCAACGCCTTCTCCTTTGTCTTGTGATCGAGGTACTGCATGGGATTCTCCCCCCGAGATGGCATCCATGTAATAAAAGCAATGAGATTTACGTCTATAGAGACAGGCTCTTCCACCCATAGGTTACCTCCGTGGGTGACTTCCATCAGTTGCTTAACATATTTGTTTATGTTGCAACCCCTTCCAAAATGTGGGATATCCAACATGTTTAGAATCCCGGTGTTGGCCAGTCTAGCAGGCCACTATTTCAGTTGAAAAATTGGATCACCGAAAGGTCCTGTAGCCATGTTGTCCAGGTAGATATGCCTTGAAAATTCAGGGAACTTTTCCATGCCGGCCACATCGTGGCCCAAGTAGCGTAGTTTTTCCATGCACCCCAGAATTTTAGGCATGTCATGTACCCCTTCCAGAATGCACGACAAGACTATGGTTGTTGCAGCCTACCTGTGTGGTGATCTTTCTATGGTTTATTTTCCCTTTCGTTATGGTGGATGAATCAAGGTTCCAACCTCCATTGTTCTTTCATCGGCATATGCCTCTGGCCGGCCGGTAACATCTTCTATTATACCCTCATGTTGTTTCCCGAGCTTTGTTGTGTGTGACTATCCTAGCATGACTGCTTCTATTTGGTTTGGGGTTGTCCCATTTACTGTTGGGGCCTCTTCAGTGTGTTCAGGGCATGAAGGATTTCCTACATCCTTGGCCTATTGGCCCTGTCCCATTTCTATCATATCGATGTCCCTACCAACCACTGCTATTGGTTGGGCTTCCTCCACCACGGGTGTGGGACTCGGTAGTTCCACATTGGGTGAAGGAATTTCATCCAAGTTGAAAAATTTGACAGTCTATGAGGTTTCCTGTTCCATTCCCTATGGTTTTTGTGGTGCTCTATGATGGCTTCAAGGTTTTCTGTAGGTATGGCTCGATGCACCTAGCTTGGGTGGTGCCATGGTGGTTAAGGTTGATCTTTATTGAGCTAGTTCTATATATAACTCTTGCTAACTCACTCTCTACTTTGTATACTCTCTCGCTCTATGATTTCACAATTTCACAGTAACTCTTATGTTACCTGCGTTCCTTCCTTATAAAGAAAGTGTCATGAAACTTCTCAGAGAAGTTACCCGAGCTGTAGTTTAAATGAATTGGTGCTTCCCGCGTATGTGACATTGAATTCCCTTGGCGTCGCTAGTTGGCACGATTAATGCAACGTCGCTTCGAAATTTCTTGTCATTCAATTTTTATAGACGCTGCCAGTTGGCGCCTTTTCGTCGTACCCACCAGTTTTTCAAATTTTCGTCTTTTTCTAACCATTGGTCATTTTTCCAATGTGGTAAATTTTCCAAGTGCGTGTTATGTTGTTTCTCCAGTGTGTGTGGAAATTTTATTTTTGTCGCACTAACTCTATTTTAGTTGCTTGTTATCTTTTGGTGTCTGTCGTGGTAACCCCTCTATTGCAGCACGAAGTCCTTTGTTGTCTGGTGCATTTTTTTATTTTTTATTTTTAAAGTGATAGGAGGTCGATTGTCCCTATATAGTTTCAATCGACTCCCATTGATCATTCCTCTGAGTTTTGTTCCTCCCAAATCCTTCAACTGTAAAACTCCCCCATCTATGACAGTATTTACTTCATAAGGTCCCAACCAATGCATTCTGAGTTTTCCTGCCTGTTGAATGGATTAACTGTCGTACACCAAGACTAGGTCTCCCTCCTTGAAACTTTTCCCTTTGATATTTCTATCATGCCAAGGTTTTTCCCTTTATTTCTATACCTCTTGGTGAAACTCTGCTAGAATCCTATCTTCTTCCATGAGAATCTTCTAACTTAGACATTATTGTCCCATTCCTCGCTTAGTCATATTAGTAATTGTTGATACGCGCACACTAGGTACCAAAAATTCTAATGGTACCATTGCTTCTTATCCATACACCAATCTGAAGGGTGTTTTCCCTGTCAATTTTTTACATGTAGTCTTGTATGCCCACAAACCTATTGGTATATTCAAGTCCCAATAGTCCCTGTCGACATTGCATATCTTTTTCAGTTCATTCTCTAGGATCTTGTTAAAGGATTCTAATGTTCCATTTGATTAAGGATGATATGGTGTACTCTTTTGGTGATAAACTTCAAACTCCTCAATGATAGCCTTAATAGTGTTGTTAATGAAGTGAGTTCCTTGGTCACTCATCAAAATCCTTGGGCATCCAAATCTAGTGATCGCTTTCTCAAACAAGAAGTGTATTGTTGTCTCTGTGTTGCAATATTTTATTGGTGTTCCTTCTTCCCATATTGTTCAGTACTCTATCATAGTAATAATATACCTTGCTCCTGACCTCTTTGTTGGTGGGTTAATTGGTCCCACAAATTCTATTACCCATTTTCTGAATACCTGTAAGGTTACTTGTGGCCTTAGGGGCATCTCATCCTGTCTATTAGGTTTACCAATCCTCTGACATACATCACATCTCTGACAGTAGTCATTTGCATATCTATGAACAGACGACCACCATAGTCCTGCACTCAATACCTTATGCGCAGTAGCTTTGCTTGCATAATGTCCTCATGCTATGCCCTCATGGGCCTCTGCTAAAATACTAGGTATTTCATGTTATAGTACATATTTTATCGAGATGTTGTCTGCACCCATCTTGTATAAGTGTCTTGCAATCAATTGATAGTCTACAGCTCTGACTACCAGATTTTCCTTCTGCACAGTGTTGAATTCTTGTGGCGTAGTCCCTGTACTCAAGTGTTGAATGATGTCAACAAAATATTCATCAGCTACTTGGATTGAAAACAACTGTGCATCAGGGAAGTTGTCCTCTAGACTCATAGGTTCCTCTCCATTGGTGATCCTTGATAGGTGATCAGGTCCTGCATTCAACTTCCCTCATTTGACTATCACTTCAAAGTCAAATTCCTGGAACAACAATAACCATATACAAATTCTCCCCCCCCAATACTAGCTTGTTGATTAGGTATTTGAGAGTTGAATGATTTGTAAATATATTGAAATGTTTGCCTAGTAAGTAATGTATGAACTTCTGTAGTGCATAGACCATATCTAGGCCTTCTCTTTCTATGGTATTGTAATTATGCTCTGACTCTGACAATTTTCTGCTAGAAAATTCTATAGGATGGTCCAATTCCCCTATTCCTAGTTGCACCATAATAGCTCCAAGTGTTATAGTTGACGCATCTACATGCACATGAAATGTCTTTTCCCAATCGGGGAATACTATTATTGGTGTGGTTACCATCTTCTCTTTTAGAGTGTCCAATCCTCGCTGACAGTCCTCATTCCACTAAAAATTGCTATTTTTTCTCAAAAGTTTCTCCATTGGCATAATGATCTGTGCATACCCTTTTATGAATTTCTTGTAATATCCCATGTGTCCCAATGTTTCTCTTAACTAACGTACTAATTTTGGTGGTGGTAGATTAACAATTCCTGCAATCTTGGTAGGATCTACTACACCTCAACACCTCTACATGATCTTTCAACAAATTGTAAATTGTCCAATCATCCAGATATACCTCTAGAAATTGGTTGATGGATTCTTTGAATGCAACTGTGACTACTCTAGAAAATATTGTTGGTGCATTCTTCAATCCAAAAGGCATGATTGTGTACCGGTAGGACCCCCATTCTATGGAAAAAGTGGTCTTGTACCTGTCTTCTGGGGCTATATTGATCTAATCGTATCCTAACAATCCATCGGTGAATGAGTAAACTTCCTGGCCTCCTACATTCTCCGACACCTCATTTGTGAAAGGGGTAGGGAAAGGCTCTTGTAGGCAATCATCATTCAACTTCCTCAGATCGACACATATTCTTATCCCTCCTTGCTTCTTCTTCTGAACTACCATAAGGCTTACCCATTTAGATTCTTCCACTGGTTCTATGATTCCAAGTTCCAACATCCTACCAATTTCTGCTTTCACTTTTTTCTTATATATTGGGTTTAATCTATAGGGTATATTAGGTTTAATATACAGCTACGTTGTGTTTTGCATGCATGAGAGCTACGAGAGCTTTTCAATCCTACCTCATAGTTACGCTTTATAAGTAAATATACATACAAACATAGGAAGATTGTGTTTATATATATATTTATTTATAAAGCGTAACTATGAGGCAGGATATATAAACACAATCTTTCATAATTCCATAGTAGTTACGATATATATAGCTACGTTGTGTTTTGCATGCATGAGAGCTACGAGAGCTTTTCAATCCTACCTCATAGTTACCCTTTATAAGTAAATATACATAAAAACATAGGAAGATTGTGTTTATATATATATTTATTTATAAAGCGTAACTATGAGGCAGGATATATAAACACAATCTTTCATAATTCCATAGTAGTTACGATATTTATATATATATAATATGACTATTGTTGTAATTCAAACTAATTATTCAAAATGACTATTTGTCATGAAATATGTTGTTATTCCGTTACATTTGTAACTGGTTGTATTTTGACCATTGTCATTATATTATAATTATCATCCTACATAGTAAATTATTATAATATTATAAATATATCAAATAATTTACTATGCAGGATTTCATAATGAGTTATGATGATGTTTGATTTTTTGTAATTTAATTGTGTGAACTTTTAAAACATTTAAAGTTTTAAGTGGATATTTTATTTATCATAAATAAATTAAACGAAGAGAATGATCAACAAGAGTGTCAACATAAAAATTATGAAATATCAATAAATTAATCATAAAATTATTATGAAATAATAAAAAATAAATAAGTTATTTTTAAAAGGTTCAAGCATCATCAAGATCAAATAACTATTTTTTAAGGAAGCATCATCAAGATCAAATAACTACTTTTCAAGGAAAATGTGATCCATTTGTATAGATAAAACAATTTTTTAGATATGGTGTATGAACTTTTTGGAGATAAATTATGTATTTAAAATTTTTGAAATGTATAACTTTTTGAGTTAATACTCTAAAGTTGAAATACTTTAAAAAAAAAAGTGTGAAAATAAATATTTAAAGTGTAAATACCAAAGGATAACACTCCTTTAACGAACAAGTAATTGTGAATAAAGAATACAATAATAATCTATAATTGTTGTGACTATGTTATTTGGATAAGTATCAAAGGATAACCGTTGTTATGGATAAATAATAAAATAATAATTCAATAACCGTTGTAAATAAATTATTTTAATTTTTATTCATGATGGTTTCTTCTTTTTACAATTGGTATCCTTTGATGGTTAACCTTTAAATATTTATCCCGTCGCTCTTTTCTAATATTTCATCACTCTACACAATAGATATAAGTAGATCAATTGGTGGAAGAATACTTAGATATATTCACCTCATCTTTGGGAATACATTTTCACTGCCAAGTAAATCCTGCAACTAATTTGACACTAAATTCTCATCTATCCATGACCTTGTATACACACTCTCTTATGGGGAATGAGAAGATCAAACGCTAGATTCAAGAGCTATTATACAAATGGCCCAAATTCATCCAATCTCCTCACCTTGTGAGAGCCTAATTGTGTTGGTTCAAATGAAGGATGAGACATGGTGACTCTATATTGATTATGAGTCCTTGAATAAAACCATAGCCAATAAATGATACAATATTCCATGGATCGGTGATCATCTCAAGGATGCTAATATTTTCAACAAGATTGATCTTAAGTTAGGGTATCACCGGGTTCCAATCAAGCCAATTGTTGTATGGAAGAAGTGTTCAAGTATAAAGAACATCTCTTTGAGTTTTTGTTCATGTTATTCATCCTAATGCACCAACAATGTTTATAAGGATGATGGACAATATTATAAACCTTTGACCAAATCTTTTGTGGTCAAGCACCTAGTCAACATCCTAATATTTAACAAAAATTTGGAAAATCATTCGAAACACAATTAACAAGTACTCGACACACTATGAAAATACATGTTATATGTCAACTTGGAGAAGTTCTCATTCAACATCAAGATAATTCAATATCAAGGATACAATGTGAAGGACCATGGTGTGCATGTGACTCCAACAAAGATCCAAATCATTCATGATAGGGTGATCCCTAAGGAACTAACAAAGTTTAATAGCATGTTGAGCCTCAAAAATGTTTCCCACATGTTCATGTTGGGGTTCTCCAAAATTTCCTGCCCCTTGATATAGGTGATTAAGGGTGGATCCATAGCCAAGTTTGATGAGGAGGAAAAAAAAAATCCTTTAAGGATTTGAGTCATTACTTCTACTTAGAGTCAATCCTCATTTTTTGAAATCTGTAACAACCATTCAAATCACAAACACCCCATATGTGATAAGGAGCTTTAGTTCATTGTCTATGCATTACAAAAATTGAAGCATTGTATTCTAGGAAAGGAAATAGTGATCCACAGTGATCCGAATTTATTTTCAGCACAAAATGAGAGCGGAGATATAATAAATAAATGCACAGAGATATCACATATATCCAATAATATAACAGAAATGTATCAGAGATGAAACCATAAACACAAATATACAATAATACATGATTTCTATTAATGAAATAAATGTACAGAGACTGTAAAAATACAGAGTGAAATACTCGCTAGAATGGTGGCAACTTATCTCTGAGAAGAGATGTGACGGCTACTCACATTCACAAGAGGATGATTACAATGAGTGTTCGACAACACAGGTATTCCAACAGAGGATGAACACCTTCAGTAACCAATCACATAACCAGATCAAAGATCAACACACCGATGTTTTCACGTGGTAAAACCCCTACGGGGAAACATCCACGGCCCCAGCCAATGCGGCCACTTGGAGTAGTTTATTACTGCAAAGAAAAAGATTACAGAGAGATTTTACAAGAGAGTTTCTCACAATCGATCATCAGCAAATGACCCTCCATGCTATTTAAATAGAGATCATGGACCAATCGAGTGTTAATCCATAGATCAATGGTCATTAAGATCGAGGAGAGTATGAACCGTCGGATCACTCTATGTCGGGAACATATCATGCCTATCGGATTTCCTAACTACAGATGCATACTAATGCATACTAAAGAAACACACTTTTACCTAATGACATATTAGACC
>SNQJ01S0023443.1:0-16787 GCA_010110895.2 Picea sitchensis
TCCTTTTCTCTGTCATTTTTTCTTAGTTTTATTTGATGATATTCTCATCTATAGTAAAAACTGGACAACCCATCTTTCTCATGTGGATGGAGTTATTCATCTACTCTCTTAGAACAAAATTTTCCTCAAACAATCTAAATTTTCTTTTGGAGGATCGAAAGTTGAGTACTTGGGTCATATTGTTGGCACGACGGGTGTCAAGGTGGATCCTAAGAAGATTGAAGCTATGTAGGATTGACCTCACCCCAAGACTATCAAAATATTGTGGTGATTTTTGGGTTTAACATGATATTATCGCAAGTTTGGTAAGAATTGTGGAAAGATTGCGGTGTTTCTCACTGCTCTCCTTAAAAAGAATTATTTCACTTGGACTCTCGAAGCTGATCAGGCCTTTCAAGACTTGAAGGAGGCTATGTGCACCACTCCTATCCTGACCCTTCCTGACTTCAAAAAGACCTTTTTCCTAGAATGTGATGCTTCCGAGAGAGGAATCAGAGCAGTCCTTATGCAAGATGGCTGACCTTTGGCCTTTACCAACAAACAATTGTCAGAGCGACATTTGGGCCAATCAATATATGAAAAGGAAATGTTGTCTATTCTGCATGCAGTGGATCTTTGGTGCCCTTATCTATTGTGGAAACACTTCCAAATAAAGATAGATCATCAAAGCCTCAAGCATTTTCTGGAGCAACGTCCTTCATCCCCAGAGAAAAAAAAATAGGTGACTAATCTATTTGGATATGATTATGAGATCATTTACAAGAAATGCAAAGAAAATATAGTTGTTGACACTCTTTCAAGAAAATATGAATATGAAGGGTCCCTTTTTTACCTCTACTTAATTGTACCAGATTGGATCCAAGTTGTTCGCCAAGAATGGTTGCAAGATACCAAACTTTTGTGTCTGATCCAACAATTACAAGTCAATTCTCCAACTACCCTAGGGTAATCTTGGCACAATGATGAGCTTCACTACAAAGGTCATCTATATTTAAGTAAATAGTCACAACTTAAATCTATGGTGATTTCTGAGCTTCATGCTACATCCATAGCCGGGCACTCAGGGTTTACCAAAACCTATGACAGGGTCAAACATTGTTTTTTCTAGGATGGTACTAACTAGGACGTTCACACTTTTGTGGCAGAATGTGATGTTTGTCAATGCAATAAGGGAGAAACATTCAAAGCCCCTGGAACACTACAACCACCTCCGATTCCACCCACTATTTGGAGGCATATCTCTATGGATTTCATTGTTGGTTTACCTAAATAGGGAAATAAATCAGTCATCATGATGGTAGTTAATCATCTTTCTAGGTATGCTCATTTATGTGCTCTTCAAAACCCATTTACTACCTCCATTGTGGCTCAACTTTTCATGGATCATGTCTTCAAGCTTCATGGCATGCCTGATTCTATTGTTTCTGATCGAGATCCCATCTTCACTAGTAATTTTTGGAAAGAACTATTCAGGCTACAGGGCACCCAATTGCATCTTAACACCACCTATCATCCCAGACTGATAGTCAAACTGAAGTTGTCAACAAGTGTTTGGAAACATATTTGAGGTGTTTTTCATTTGAAAGGAAAGATCAGTGGGTTCAATGGTTACCACTAGTTGAATGACGTTACAACACTTCTTACCATATAGCTACTTACATGACTCCTTTTGAAGCAATATATGGCCAAGATACACCTTCAATTATCTCATACATGCCGGGTGTCTTGAAGGTCCAGGTGGTTGAACAAACTCTTACAGTTCGAGAGGTTATTCTCCATAACCTCAAAGAGAATTTGGTCATGGCTTAGAATTGCATGAAGCAACAAGCGGATCAAGGTTGCTTCGAATGTCAATTTGTTGAAGTATACTAGGTGTTTCTTCGACTACAACCTTATAAGAAGACTTCACTCAAGGCCGACCATTGTCATAAATTGATGCCCAAATTTTATGGTCCTTATACAATTCTCAAGCGCATGGGACATGTGGCCTATCAGTTAGCTTTTCCTAGTCATTCTAAGCTCCATTCTATTTTTCATGTCTCTTGCTTAAAGAAGGTGATTGGAACTAAGTGCCAAACTCAAACCAACCTTCTTGAGTTGGATGAAGAAGGCTCCATCTGGTTGCAGCCATAAGGAGTTTTGGACGAGCGTGAGCATCGTCTCTGTCAGTGCACCATCAAGGAAGTTTTAGTCTAGTGGAAAGATACAACTCCAACAGATGCCACCTGGGAGCCAACTACCATTCTGTAGGAATTTCCTCATCTCAAGCCTTGAGGACAAGGTTGTTTTTAAAGGGGAGGTAATGTTAGGGACCTAACCTCCCTAACCCCTCATGTGTTGTATTATTGAGAGGGGGGGTGAATCATTAATATATAAATTTAATCCTTTTAACCACAATATGTAAGTGTTATTTATCTTTATAATGATCAATATACCATTATCATTCAACAAGTGTAGAGTAAATAAACCATTAACAATGAACAATCATACACATACACATACACATACACATACACATACACATACACAATACACAATACACCAGTATTTTTATGTGGAAACCCATTGCAAGAGATAACCACATAATGTTTTTTCTTATATGTCTTTAATAATTACAGTCACTGGAAACACCAACTTCCTTTGTTCTCCACCTGCAACTGGAAGGAGGTTACAACCCCCTATATTTTCAGGATACAACCTAAGGGAAGGTCCAACTCCCCAATTATCTAGCTACAACCAGAAGGAGGATACAACCCCCTATTTTCTTCGGCTACAACCGGAAGGTGGCTACAACCACCTATCCTTTCCTCGCCCAACTTCCCTGAAATATAAGTGAAATGATGAAACCATTGCCACATTGTCACTGCAAGATATGCCACTGCAAATCTATATCAATCCGTGCCAACAACATGTAGCCAACCTGTACCAATAACCTGTAATAAATCATGTACTAGAAGTTAACCTATACCAACAAACACCAACATGTACACGACTTGTATATACTGCAATTCATGTATGTACATGCCTTGTCTATATTGTAGCCTGCATATGTACGTGACCTATCTATACTGTAGATTGTGTACACCTTCATAAATCTAGGGTTTTCACCTTTTTTGAAAATTCAACCACTTTGTTGCCTCTGTCACATCAACCTGCAACTTGTCACTATGTATTATCTGTAGATGTGCCCTATGCATGCATCATCTTGTACATATCTTAACCAAGTGCATATGTATCTCTCTAGTTATGTGCCATACATGTGTGTACAATCATGAACAAGGGTAATAACCCTCACATGGACTAGACATGAAACCCTCAATGTTATGCAACCTCAAACTTCACAAACAACTTCACAACCACTTCAAAACCAAAATCCCTCAACCATGTACCACAAAATCCCTCAATCGTGTGCCAAGAAATACAAGATATGCCTCAACACGAACAAGATGTACCAATGATAAATATCAAATATACCATCACTGTATTTCTATAGATCTGACTTATACAGTAAGTGCCATACAACCAATAGCCTCTCTAGGGAAAATCCTCAAACCCCCATAACCATATATCATATAGATAACAATATCCAACTACTCATAGAAATAGGACATACCTTTTGAACCTGTAGATAGATTTGTTGTACCTGATCATTGTAGACCTTCCTGGGAGCTTGCTTCATACTCAAAGAACCTGGTGCCTTCAACAACTCAAGCTTTCATGTATTTTCCCAAATGTGCGTGCCTTGTTATACTTCCAGCCCGCGTATGTACGCGCCCTTCTCCATTGCATACCGTGTACACCTAAAATACTAGTGTTTTTTTTAGTATTTTTGCAATTTTGAAACTTTCACCGTCAATCCTTCTTGCTACCTTAGACTTGCATAACTTCAGATGTATCAATTATTACCTGCAATAAACCTTACACAATAATAGATATTCAATATGCTCAACCGATTCTAATAGGAGACCCTTGATATCTTATTTATACTCTCCAAGTAGCTTCTTCTAGGGGTTACCTTCTAACCAACTTGACCCAACTTCCTTCCTTTAGGTCTAACCCACTTCTAACCACTTTTCCACTTATAACCACTTTATACACAAATATTAAACTCTCTACTTCTAGTTGCAACTAAATAATTTTTAATTGTTTTCTTATTTTCAACAACTTAACCATGATTAACTCCTAGTTTCACCTACTTTGACTAGTCAACTTCTTGATGAATTTCTAGGAGCTTCTAGAATAATTGACTTCTTATTGACCTTATAGGGGCTTCTAGAATATTCTTGAGGGTCCTCCAACTTCACAAAGCCATAACTCCTTAGAGGAGTTATGTGACGTACCACATATCATCGGAAACAACATGACATGTACTATCCATCCAAAATAGTCTCACTTGCAAAAACATTGCCCTTCATGTCTTAATTCCTCAAACAAAGTCTAATTCCATAATCATACCTTTGGGCTACCGAAATTTTTTACTAGACTTGCTTCAAGGGTTGACATCAATGACAAACAACCTGATTAATCAACAATCTCCCCCTTTGGCATTGATGGAAACACTATGATTCAACACTGAAGTCATATCACTCATGCTCTCCCTGGAAACATGCCTTTGGTCTCTCTATCCAAGCATCTAACTCTATCTCGATTCATCTGATGAATCTATCCCCCTTTGACATCAATGGAAAAGGTAACTTCCCATCAGGGTTTCTCCCCCTAACTGAACTGTCCTCGGGGTTGCTCCCCCTGACTGAAATCTTCCCGAAACTGCTCCCTCAAACATAATTGTCCTCTTTATGGTGCTTCCTCATGTAAATCTAAGACATATAAGAATATCATTCAAAATTCATTGTGGGGCAGAAACTATGCCAATTTTCTAACAAAGATACTCAAAGGCTTCCCTTGGAAGCGATTTTGTAAACATGTCTGCAATATCTTCTTTGATTCCAACATACTCAACTCGAATGTTCTTCTCTGCAACCTGTTCCCATAGAAAATCATACTTGATTGGAATGTTCTTCGTCTTGGAGTGGATCACTGGATTCTTTGAGATACTGATGACACTTGTATTATCACAGTATATTGGAATGGGCTCATCATACTCAACCTGTATATCTATCAAAGTTTGTTCCATCCATAGAACCCGTGTACAACATACTACTATTGTAATATACTCTACTTTGGTTGTAGATAATGATATTGATGTTTGTTTCTTGCTTAGCCAAGATACCAAACACTCACCCAAGTAGAATGTTGCTCCACTTGTACTTCTTCGGTCATCAATGCAAGTTTCCCAATCTCCATCTGTGTAGGCAACATGTGATAGATATTTTCCTTTTGGATACCATAATCCAAACTCTTTTGTACCCTTGAGATATATGAAGTTCCTCTTTAATGCTAGAACATGTGATTCCTATGGTGTTGTTTGAAATCATGCCACCTGTCCAACTGCCTGCATTACATATGGTATGGATGATGTCACATCAAGTAAGCTGCCAATCATGGACTTGTACTACCTCTGATCTGTAGACTTTGAATCATCATCTTTACTTAGTTTACAACTGGTCTGCATAGGAGTATTGATTGGTTTGCAATCTTCCATTCCGAACCTCTTTAGCATTTCTCTAATATACTTGGTTTGAGAAATAAAAATGTCTTGGTTTCTTTGACATATCTGAAGACAAAAAAAGAAGGATAGTTCTCCAAGTAATGACATTTCAAATTCATTATGCATATCATTTTCAAATTTATAGATCATCCTATCATCATCACTTCTAAAAATAATATCATCAACATAAACTTCAATTAATAAAATACTATCTTGAGTTAACTTGATGTAGAGGTTATTGTCTGCATTTCCTTTATTGAACCCTTGTTGTTGTAGATATCTGTCCAATAAGGAATACCATGCTCTGGGGTCTTGTTTGAGACCATACAAGGCATTCTTCAACCTGCAAACATAATCTTCATTCTCTGACAACTGAAATCCTTCTGGTTGCTCAATGTAGACTTCTTCTTCTAGTTCCCCATTCAGAAAGGCTAATTTCACGTCCATTGGACACACTTTGATATTCTTGGAGCATGCATAAGCTAGGATCAATCTGATTGCTTCCATTCTAGAAATTGGAGAAAACATATCTTCAAAGTCAATGCCTTCAACCCGTGCGTATCCTTTACATACTAATCTAGCTTTGTTCCTGGTTACCTGTCGGTCTTCATTTAGTTTATTTCTAAAGACCCACTTTGTGCCGATCACATTCTTGTACCTTGGACTCAGAACTAATTCCCAAGTGTCATTCTTCTCTATTTGATCAAACTCTTCATCCATGGATTTTATCTAGAATTCATCCTTGTTGGCTTATTCAAAACTGTTTGGCTCAATCGAAGATAAGAGTGCTAGGTGCAGTTGTTCTGGTGAACAAATTCTTCTTCTGGTCTCAACTCCTACATCTTTGTTCCCGATAATATGATTTGATGGATGATTCTTCTACATTAGTTTTATAGGTGTCTTCGAAGGTACTTAAATATCTTGTTGTTCTTTCTCTTCTACTTCTAATTGCTCTTCTTCATCTTCCATTTCTGCTACTTCTTCTTCATGAACATGTTCCATTGAATCCTATTCTTCTTCCTTTATTTTTGGTCCACCTGTCTCATCAACCATCACATTGATGCTTTCCACAACTTTATTGAGCCTCATATTGAAACATTTGTATACTTTCCTTGTGCTCGAGTACCCAACAAGTATTCCTTTGTACACACAAGAATCGAACTTTCCCATTCTGCCATCTTCTCTCTTGATGTAGCATTTGCATCCAAAAACTCTGAAGTGCTTCACATTCACGGTCTTCCTTTCCATAGCTCATAGGGAGTTTTATCACCATTGTTTCCGAGCATTACTCTGTTTTTAATATGAATTGTTGTATGCATTGCATGTGCCCAAAAATCATATGTCAACTTGGAATCCATTAACATATTTCGATCAATTTCTTGTACTGTAATGTTCTTCCTTTCAACAACTCCATTTTGTTGAGGTGTCCCAACAACAAAGAATTTCCTTTTTATTCCATACTTGTTGCAGAAGTCCATAAATTCCTTTGAATTAAACTCTCATCTATTATCAGATCTCAAACATTTGATTTTTGAATCCATTTCATTCTCAACCATTTCCTTGTATACCTTGAAGTTCTCGAATGCTTCTGACTTCTCCGTGAGAAAAAAAACTATAGTCATCCTTGTATAATCATCAACCAATAACATAAAATTTTGCTCACCTTTTAAACCCTTTGTTCAAGTTGGTCCAACTAGATCAGTATGCACAATTTTCAGTGGTCTTGTTGTGTAGTATTCCTTTGATTTGAATTTCATCTTTGTTTGTTTTCCTTGTTGACAATGCTTGTATAAGGTGTTCGTTGGCTTCATGATCTGGGGAATTCTTCCGACTGCTTCCTTTTTGCTAACTTTGACAAGGTTGTCAAAGTTTATGTGACCCATCCTTTTGTGCCATAGCCAAACTTCATCTTTCTTTTCTAGACAACACTTTTCATTTCCAATTTCACTTAATAAATATATGTTGCTTGAAGTTCTTACATCTGTTGCAATTAATCTACCTGAACCTGCTTTTCTTATTTCACACTTCTGTGAATCAAAAAAAAGTTTGTGACCTTGGTCATACATTTGACTTACGCTTAGAAGATTATGTTTCATATCTTCCACTAGTAGAATATTTTCTGCCTTGGTATCCTTGTTTCCAATTATGACTGTGCCTCTTCCAATGATTCTAGCTAAGTCATCGTTTCCAAAGGAGACTGGTCCATCTCTTTCCTTTCTTAAGGTTAGAAACATGTCCTCATCACCTTTCATGTGCTTTGAGTAGCCACTGTCAAAATACCAACCACGTTTCTTGTGTTTATCTTGTAGAGTGAGTGTGCATTCTTCATTGTTATACCGATTCTTCTTTCTTATCCATATTCTCTGTTGAAGTTCATGTCTGTGATTGTTGTTATTTTGTTGTGATTCTCTAGGAGGGACTATCATTCTACAACATTTGGCCATGTGTCCAAAGTTGTTGCACTTGTAGCATTCCACTTCACTGCTCAAGGATTCAAACCTGTTGTAGCTCCTTCTATGTGTTTCACTAGGCCTTCTTAGATAACCATTTTATGCATGACTTTCATAGTTGTTTATGTTTTTGCTATTTTTTCTGCAATTCACAACTTTATGTCCAAAATTGTTACATGAATAACATAAACCAAATAAGATAGTTTGATACCCGAGAGTTGAAGATATTTTGAAAGTAGTTACTCTTCTGAATCCTTCTTTTTCTTGAGGCCTTCTTGTTTCTGTCTGTCGCTGATTCTGAAATCTTAATCTTCTGGGTGGAGGAGTGTCTCTGTGATCTTCCTTGTAAAACTTATTGTCTCCTCTGACTGTCTCTACATAGCTCCTTGGTTTTGTTTCTTGATATGTTTTTTTGGAGCTTGATCCATTTTCTATTTAATTGTATCCAAGTCCAAACTTGTCATGATTTGGCCTTTGACTGCTAATAATATCATCCAAAACTTTTGAATTGTTTTGCATGTTTTTCTTTTGAAGATCTTTTCTCAATGTGACACTCTTTGCTTCCAAATTTCCAATGATCATGTCTATTTCTTCTAACTGTTATTTGAGTAGTTCTTCAATTATTTTGTCTTCTTCAACTTGAACTTTTAATTTAGTGATCATCTTCTCTAGTTCTTCAGAGTTGGAATTTTGAGTTTCCTCTTTTCTTTTTAGTTTCGCCTGTAGTGACTTATTTTTCTTCTTTTCTCTTTTTATAACTTCTATAACACTCAACAATTCTTCTCTGTAGTCAACTTATGCATCTTCATATTCTTCTTCAATTCCTTCTTCATCGTAATTTTCTATTTCCATGAATAGAACCCTTTCTGTCTCACTTTCACTGTCTTCATCTTCGTCTAATGAGGTGTTGTCTTCTTTTGTGCAAAGTATTTTCTTGAAAATTTTCTTTTTGGTTATTTTTCCATTGTACATTTTTTTTCTATTTGAATCATCTTCTTCATTTCTTTTCTTTTTCTTATTGGGACATTTGTTAGAAAAATGACCAATACCATCACAATTAAAACAAATCAATGGAAGCTTTCCTATGTATTGTTGTCAGTTCCCTTTTTCAACCTTCTAGAGAAAGTTCGCTACTTATTCATCATCTTCTGAGATGTCATTGTTGTTGTTATCTAAATTTACCTTTGTCTTTCCCTTTTTATTTGAATTCTTGGATGCTTTGAATGCTTCTTCTTTTGTGACTGGATTCTCCTGTTCGATTCTCATTTCATAGGCTATGAATATTCCATGTAGCTCGCCCATGCTTATTGATTCTAGATCTATTGTTTCTTCTAGTGTTGAGATCTTAGGATCAAATCTCATTGGAAGATATCTTAGCACTTTTTGAACAATTATAGATTCCTTAACTTATTCTACCAAACCTCTAATTGTATTCACTATTTCATCAACTCGTAAAAAGTAGGTTGCAATATTTCCATCTTATTTCATCTTCAACCGTTCAAATTGACCTCTATAAGTTTGAAGCTTTGTTGCCTTGACTTTTGTGTCTCCTTCATAAACATTTTGAAGTTTATCCCAAATATCCTTTGCTGAGATGCAATGCATAACTTTGACATATACCGAATCAACCAGACTATTCGGGATAACATTTTTGGCTTTCGAATTATGTAAACTAAGCTTCCTTCCATTTTCATTTGTTGGAGGAATGACATGGTCTTTGTATCCATCTACTACTGATTTCGCAACCTCAAATCCCTGTTCCTGTATATATGTTTTCATCCTTCTACTCCAGAATGCATAGTTGTATCCATCAAAATGTGGTATTCCGTTTTTATACATATTGTTTCTCTCCGTGATCTACCTTCCAATGGTTAAACTGATTCCTAAAGGAACTTGCTCTGATACCAATTGTTGGATTGCCAAGATGGGGCATGATTCAATAATAGAGAAATTTAATCCTTTTAACCATAGTATGCAAGTGTTATTTATCTTTATGATCAATATTCCATTATCATTCAACAAGTGCAGAGTAAATCAACTATGAAAAATGAACAATCATACATATACACAGTACACCATTATTTTTACGTGGAAACCCAATGAGGGAGAAAACCACAAAATGATTTTTCTTATATGTCTTTAAGAATTACATTCATTGGAAGAACAAACTTCCTTTGTTCTCCAACTGCAACTGGAAGGAGGCTCCAACCCCCTATATTTTTAGGCTACAACTTGAGGGAAGGTCCAACTCCCCAATTCTCTGGCTACAAACAAAAGGAGGATACAACCCCCTATGTTCTCCGGATACAACCAGAAGGTGGCTACAACCACCTATCCTTGCCCCATCCAACCACCTTGAAATATAAGTCAAATGATGAAACCACTGCCACACTGGCACTATGAGATATACCACTATAAACCTGTATCAATATGTGCCAACAACCTGTAACCAACCTATACCAATAGCCTGTAATCAATCTTGTACCATAAGTCAACCTGTACCAACAAAAACCAACAGGTGTGTGACCTGTATATACTACAACTCGCATATGTATGTGCCTTGTCTAATTGGAGCCTACGTATTTACATGGCCTGTCTATACTACAACCCACGTACACCTTAAGAAAGATAGGGTTTTCACCTTTTTTAAAACTTCAACCACTTTGATTCCTTTGTCACATCAACCTGCAACATGTCATTGTGTCTTATCTATAGTTGTTCCCTATGCATGCATCATCTTATATATCTCTTAACCAAGTGAATCTATATCTCTCTAGTCATGTGCCATACATGCGTGTACAATCATGAACAAGTGGAATAACCCTCACATGGAATAGACATCAAACCCTCACTAATATGCAGCCTCAAACTTCACAAAAAACTTCACAACCACTTCACAATCAAAATCCCTCAACCATGTATCACAAAATCCCTCAATCATGTGCCAAGAAATACAAGATATGTCTCAACACAAACAAGATGTACCAATCATAAATATCAAGTATACCAACACTATATTTCTGTAGATATGACTTATACAGTAAGTTCCATATAGCCAATAACCTCTCTAGGGAAAATCCTCAAAACCCCATAACCATATCTCATGTAGACAACAATATCCAACTACTCATAGAAATAGGACACACCTTTTGAACCTGTACATAGATCTATTGTACTTGATCATTGTAGACCTTCCTGGGAGCTTTCTTTCAGACTATGAGAACCTGTTACCTTCAAAAACTAAAGCTTTCATGGCTTTTCCCAAATGTACGTGACTTGTTATACTATTAGCCCGTGTATGTACGATCCCTTTTCCACTGCAGCTCGCATACACCTAAACTTTCAATTCCAAAACTTTCACCGTCAACCCTTCTTGCTACCTCAGACTTGTGTGCGTAACTTCACATGTATCAATGATTATATGAAATAAACATTACACAATAATAGATATTCAATATGCTCAATAGGTGCTAATAGGAGACCCTTTATCTCTTATTTATACTCTCCAAGTAGCTTCTTCTAGGGGTTACCTTCTAACCAACTTAACCCAACTTCCTTCTTTTAAGGCTAACCCACTTCTAACCACTTGTCCACTTATAACCACTTTATCCAAAAATAGTAAACTCTTCACTTCTAGTTGCAACTAAATTATTTTTAATTGTTTTCTTATTTGCAACAACTTAACCCATGATTGACTCCTAGTTTCACCCACTTTGACTAGTCAACTTCTTGATGACTTTCTAGGAGCTTCTAGAATAATTGACTTCTTGTTGACCTTCTAGGGACTTCTAGAATATTCTTGAGGGTCCTCGAACTTCACAAAGCCATAACTCCTTAACCGTGAGGAGTTATGTGACGTACCACATATCACCGAAAATGACACGACATGTACTATCCATTCAAAATAGTCTCACCTGCAAAAACATTGACCTTCATGTCTTAATTCCTCAAACAAACTCGGGTTCCATAATCATACCTTTGGGCTACCAGACTTGCTTCAAGGATTGACATCAATGAAAACCAACCCAATTAATCAACACCATGTGGGTAGAATAATATATTTTCCATGTAATAAAGGCCAATATTAATAAGGCCTAGTAATAAGGAAGAATAAGTTAAATGTAAGAAGACCTAATAAAATATTCCGCTTCTAGAAGATCTTTCTCTAGAATGTTCTTTTGGTAGATAGATTTAGTATAAATAAGAGTCGAGGGCATGATAATTTTTTGTCTTGAGAATTATTGTAATAGAGCATTTCTCTACTAGAGGTTGCCCCCTCGAAGAGGCAATTGAACATTGTTTCCTATCAATAAAGGTATAATTATGGTGTTGTGGTTTCATCTATTGTGTTGTTCTGTTGTTTTTCTCTGCAATATTCTATTTTTGGGTATTATAATAGATCTGGTACCTTACCCAAAACTCATCCAAGATGGAGTACATCCATTCAAACCATTGGAAACCAACTCCCTATCCTCCACATTTTTCCCTATGATAGCTAGTTGATCCTTCAACTCTGTGACTTTGGTAAGGTAGGTTACCACCATGTTTGTCTTTCTCATGTAGACAACTAAAATCTTGTTCTTAAGAGAATTTATTGAGAAACATAAGTATGTTGAAATTAACTAACCAAAGCATCAACCATATCCTTACTGGCCTTATTATCTACAATGTGAAGGATGAAGTGATTCTTTATCGAATTAAGAATGTTTCACTTTACCTTGGCCTCCTCCTTGTTATGGGTGGTTGAATTTGTTTGATCAGTAATGGCATCTATCACTTTCTCAAAGTGTTCACAAATATTATCCTTCTCCATAAGCATTTGTTTCAATGTTAGCTTCCAAGGCATGAATTTGGAAGCACCATCCAACTTGTCAGACTCTTCAATATTGGGAGTCGTCATCTTGCAAACCTAAAGCACGCCTCATGGAAAAAATCAACAACAAATGAGTGGAACAACCCTTCAAGAGTTCCAATGCTTGTCACAAGTGTCCTAGGGTTTCACACCCAATCAAACACAACAAGGTCAAGCACCACTCCTAGGCACAACACAACTAAAATATCAACTCCCTCTTCACCAAAAGAGTGATTTTAGCAAGATAGTTTTGATCCCATATTATAATTTCTTTGGTTATGTTTTTTATTGCAAATTTTTAAATTCCACCTCACGCTAGAGGTTTCTCATTTCTAATTCATGTGAACCTCATCTGTAGCATCCTCGACCATCAACCCCATGGTCAGGCAACGCTACTACATAGAACATTCTCATATATATATATATATATATATAACATGCATTAAATCAAATTAACACACTTAATGACATTTAATGAACAATACAAAGTAATCCCGGTATTACTACTAACATTCAGACTTAAACATAATTAACAATAAATATAATTGCAACGGAATACATGATAATATTGCAAGCATCACAACCATGCATTTTAATTGAAATTAAACACATAAATATACTTATCTTTGAAACTGTAGTAACTCCACCAACTACGTGAAGACCTTCCACGAACCTCCCAGCCTTAGATCACACTGCTCATCACGCTCAACAATGGGTCACCCCCGAGATGGGACCAAGCTCCACCCAAGGCAAAGGAATCCTAGACTAGGCTGAGGTTATAGAAAAACTGCACAAAGAAACTGGAAGGATTATCTCCAGGAGCCTTCTTACACCCACTACTCACAGAATCTCATTCCCCACATGCATGTTCCACCCGGGAGTATACACCTTCATAAGCACATTCCATCGGTGCTTCACCTACCTCTCTGGGTCTCGACAACAAGCTGGATCAGGAATTCTCAGAGCTTCGTAGCTGGTGCTGGACTCTCTCTGGGAGAAAACCACTTCCCAACAGACTCTCTCACATGGAGAGAGCTTCTCATAGGACTGACAACCTGCCTCTTCTATCACGGGCCTAACAACTCGGTTCTTCAACCAGTTTTCAACTCAATTCCCGCAAGTTCAGGGTAACATCAACAAAAACAACTTTCGGTTAACTCACGGGTGACAACAACAACAGGAAAATTTGGTGTGGACGTCCAAAAAATAGCAACAGGTCAGTAAGACACAACATGGTTCAGGTACACCAGTTTCAGGATGTGTGACAAGCAATCGATGCAGAGGTCGAACACAAACTCAACGATTCAGACAAAGGGTGTATCGACTTCTCAAGAAAACATCACAGGCTTCGGGTTTCAGAGTTGCGTGAGGGTATGCATGCAGAGATCAGACGAAATTCATAGTTTCAGACTACCGACCACAGAATGGAGGACGAACCCCCAACTCAGCTAACGCTTTCTCTATTAACTGCATGCACCTAGGTCAACACTTGTCTTCCTGGAGCTGCATGCATTCCCTTTTGCACACGTTGGAGCTGCATGTGTTACCTCTCCCATGACTTAGGATAAAAACATGTTTGTCACACAACTTTGGAATAATAATAAAATATTATTCTCAAGGACTTAAGCCCCTAAGCTTAGCCCCTCTTTCCAACCTTTCAACTCCTTTTTCCTTACCCACCATGTGGAATCTTAGTCCCCCATCACTCTTTCTTCGTGGTCAGTCTGCACACAACGATGTTTAATCTTTATTAATGTTCTGCATATTACATATACAAAAAAAGGCTCCTAGCCTTTAACACTTAGGCTCTCCGGCCTAATAAACACATAATCACACTGGCTTATCAATACTTGGCTCACCAACTTACAAAACATGATTTACAATTCATAAACATGATTACAACAGGGCTCGTCCTTGGGGATATTACATCATCCTTAGGGATAATTTCAAATATTAATTTACAATAGAAAAAAACAAACAATATTTCATCTCACTTTAACCCAACACACTAGGCAACCCTAGAGAAAAGATACCAAACTATGTGAGCAAGTTTCATCCCTTGAGGCACACTTTTCCAAGCATAAACTAGATATGAAATCACTTTAATTACTACAAATTTATCATAGTAAATTTGCTCTCTTATCTTCAAGGTGTTTGTCAAATCACTTAACACTTTCAACCCTTAAATATGTCAAATAAACATGAACAATAAGTGTTGGAAATTACTCCATCAATAAAACAATGAAAGATGACAAATATAATATGTAATTACACAAGTATTTAATAGCTAGAAACTTCATATACATATATATATGAATGAAGTACATGTACATACCACAACTTTATCACAAATTTGGTACAATCCTTTTATCTCTCCAAAACTCTATCTAGGGAAAACCAAGAAAAAACTAGCCACCACCAAAGATCTCCAACAAGAAAGCATCAACACTAGCAAGTTCTCATTGGCAAGACACCTCCTTCTCTCCTACTCCTTAATCAATATCCTTTAGGTAAAGAATTAGCTTCTTTGCCTCTTAGGGTGAAATCCTAACCCTAGAACAACCTTGAATTTCTCCAAAAACCATAGTACACAAGACATAATGAGATGGCTCAATGAAGAATGCACAAGGGAGAGAGAGACGAGTGCACTACTCTCCTCACACCTCTAACCAATGATGATGAATACACATATAAGTGAAAGGAATCTCTCCTTCCTCTATTTATATGAGAGGTAAGGGAGGCCAACACTACAAAGTGGGCATAAAACCCTACAAGCAACCTACTCTACACAAGTAGGCCCACACATGTGAAGCACTACATTCCAAAAGGACACATGTCAAACTCCAAGGCATGGATGCTCCATAAGATGCATACAACACTTCTCCTCTATAAGCCTCCAAAGGTTCCAATGTTCTTTCAAAACAATGTGCTCCTTCGGGTCCACAACTCCTACATGATCACTCCCTCATCCCAAGTTATCATAAGTCAAGTACAAGCCTCCATGCAAGAGATCCAAGTGTGTACATGCCATCTAGGGCTCAACACCCTCCTCCAAAATTCTAATCCCTCCTCCTCCAAAGAAAGACATCTTCGAAGCAAGCAACTCAACCTCCACAAGGCCATCATGAGAAAGTCACCAAGTTGTCAAGGTCTACAATTCTCCAAGTAAGGAATGCCACATAAACATCAAGCAAGGTCTAGCATCCAATAGTAAGCCACCTCCACATGTGCCTGTCCATCTTGAAACAATCAAAGGTCATCCATACACCATGCACCCCACATCACATGAAGTAGCCCCAAACATGGTGTAAACACTTTCTGAGTAATCAAAAGCTAATAGTTAAACATTTCCATGTCATGGCATTCATTACTCCCCTAATTATTTTGACTTTGTCTACTTTGAAATCGTTTTTCATGATGTGATGAAGGCTTAGGTTTTGGGTTAAGGCATGTCTTATGCCCTATGTACATCAACATCATCATCCAAATATAATACACTTATAAAATGCCATGAAATGTGTCTTTCAAACCTGCAATATAATTAATATGAATACTCACTTAATAACCCAGTCAAACCTATAAAATGCCATGAAACGTGTCTTTGAAACATGTAATATGTTAATATATCACTTAGTAACAATGCTAATTTTATAGATATTGATATTTAATTTTCACTTTAAAAATGGAGGGGTTTTAAATGTGGAAAGTGTCTTCCATCACATAACCATGATCGAGGGGATGTTACATATTGTAATATCATTCGAAATTAAGAGTTATAATCTTTACAAAGATATTGATATTTTATTAATTTGAAATCAATAAATAAATTAAAAATTATCAATATTAAAATAAATAAATTTTATTTAAATATTATTAA
>SNQJ01S0023443.1:16797-42883 GCA_010110895.2 Picea sitchensis
CTTAGGGTGAAATCCTAACCCTAGAACAACCTTGAATTTCTCCAAAAACCATAGTACACAAGACATAATGAGATGGCTCAATGAAGAATGCACAAGGGAGAGAGAGACGAGTGCACTACTCTCCTCACACCTCTAACCAATGATGATGAATACACATATAAGTGAAAGGAATCTCTCCTTCCTCTATTTATATGAGAGGTAAGGGAGGCCAACACTACAAAGTGGGCATAAAACCCTACAAGCAACCTACTCTACACAAGTAGGCCCACACATGTGAAGCACTACATTCCAAAAGGACACATGTCAAACTCCAAGGCATGGATGCTCCATAAGATGCATACAACACTTCTCCTCTATAAGCCTCCAAAGGTTCCAATGTTCTTTCAAAACAATGTGCTCCTTCGGGTCCACAACTCCTACATGATCACTCCCTCATCCCAAGTTATCATAAGTCAAGTACAAGCCTCCATGCAAGAGATCCAAGTGTGTACATGCCATCTAGGGCTCAACACCCTCCTCCAAAATTCTAATCCCTCCTCCTCCAAAGAAAGACATCTTCGAAGCAAGCAACTCAACCTCCACAAGGCCATCATGAGAAAGTCACCAAGTTGTCAAGGTCTACAATTCTCCAAGTAAGGAATGCCACATAAACATCAAGCAAGGTCTAGCATCCAATAGTAAGCCACCTCCACATGTGCCTGTCCATCTTGAAACAATCAAAGGTCATCCATACACCATGCACCCCACATCACATGAAGTAGCCCCAAACATGGTGTAAACACTTTCTGAGTAATCAAAAGCTAATAGTTAAACATTTCCATGTCATGGCATTCATTACTCCCCTAATTATTTTGACTTTGTCTACTTTGAAATCGTTTTTCATGATGTGATGAAGGCTTAGGTTTTGGGTTAAGGCATGTCTTATGCCCTATGTACATCAACATCATCATCCAAATATAATACACTTATAAAATGCCATGAAATGTGTCTTTCAAACCTGCAATATAATTAATATGAATACTCACTTAATAACCCAGTCAAACCTATAAAATGCCATGAAACGTGTCTTTGAAACATGTAATATGTTAATATATCACTTAGTAACAATGCTAATTTTATAGATATTGATATTTAATTTTCACTTTAAAAATGGAGGGGTTTTAAATGTGGAAAGTGTCTTCCATCACATAACCATGATCGAGGGGATGTTACATATTGTAATATCATTCGAAATTAAGAGTTATAATCTTTACAAAGATATTGATATTTTATTAATTTGAAATCAATAAATAAATTAAAAATTATCAATATTAAAATAAATAAATTTTATTTAAATATTATTAACTAAAGTCAATTTAAATTTTATTGCGGATCTTTAAAACATGTAGTCCATGAATGAAAATTAAATATTTTAAAATAATTGATATTTTTTATTTTTAAAATGTATTGTTAAGGGAATTATATCATGATATATAGATAAAATGAAATCTTTTTATTAAGATAGGGAAAGTGGTTATTTTAAGTTAATTGATAGGTATTTTATTAGTTGTATGTGGAATAACCATTTGTGTGATATATTAGGCAATTTAAAAAATTTAAATGTGTAGGTTTTTATAGCGAGTCATAATCAAACTTAAACTTTGTGGAAGTAAGGTGTGTACGAGTTTGAAGTTTAGAGTGGACACTCTACCCATCATTAAATATACAAATAAAGTTATAATAATGATGGAATGAGTGTTCACTTGGAATGTCATATGTTCTTTAAATTTCCACACAATTTATGTCCAAAAAAATTAAGTTACAAACTTTTTGTATTTAAAATTTCATGAATTATTTTGAATTAATATTATTGTTTATAAAATTTAAAATAATTTTATAAATTTTAAAATAATTTTAGACTCTCTTGTAAATGTTGTTCATATTAATATAGAAGATACTCTCTCTATATAGAAGATACTCTCTCTATATATAGAAGATACTCTCTCTATATATAGAAGATACTCTCTCTATATAGAGAGAATCTTCTATATTAATATGAACATAATTTATACTATATTAATATGAACTTAATTTATAGTAGAGTCTAAACTATTTCAATGTCCAAACAGATCATGACAGCCTCTTGAAATCAAAAATATAAAAAAATATATCTTCTTCAGTGGGGAAACTAGTTTAGAGATCGTAGTATAAGTCTTATAATATGGAATTCATGAATACCACAGAGTTTACCATTACTACTACTAGCATTGAAAACATAGAAAACTATATATCAAAAAGAGGAATAGGCATTGGAAAGCCTACAAACACTAGACATGAGGAACTTGGGAAGGAGATGAGTCTAATACTTCTCTACGCACGACTACAATTTAATATTCAACACTGGCCTAACCCCCAATAGGAGGATGGAAGACACCTCCATGACTTTGCGTTATCCATGTCACCACCTCCAACAAATAGACATTCTGATCTTCTAGTAATTCCATCCGACTCTTGAGTTGATGGAAGTCCTCATATTTCGACAGCAGGCCTAGGGACACTATAGTTTTGGTGTGTACATACAATTCCAAAGTGCGATAGAATTTCAAATTCCTCGTCTTGGTGCAACCAAGATCAGGAATTGGTCCTCCCACCTGATGCTCCATCTCCTCCTCATCCTTGAATTCCTTCACCAGACAAACCTGAGCTTCCAAAGTTTGCATTGAGGCCTCGTTCTCATTAGGCACAAAGTCCTCACAAAAACACACAGTAGTCATCGTTGCCTTGGCTGCCCGAGAGGACCCCCTAGAGGAAGAGCGAGGCTTATGGCCACGAGGCGCCATAACCAAATAAACCAAAACAATTAAGGGAATTGTTCAAGAAACCACAAAAATGCCAGACATACCAAAGTCGAGCAACGTTTGTAGCATGGTAATGACTATTTATCTCCTCAGGTTCTGGAAGGCTATCCTCTATCAATCGTACCCAACTTTCATATTTCATTTGGGCCATGAATGTCGGGATCGTGGGCACATCCTCAATCTTGTGCAGTATATCGCCCTCAATGGCTAATCGAACTTTTCCATTATCAGTTATGATATCACATCTTTGCCCGAGTACAGACCCTGCGCCATCCTCTTTGTGAGGGTTGAACTAGCTGTCAAGCCTAGCCTCCCATCACTCCCCTTAATCAATGTGTCTGGTCGTTCGATCCTGTGTAAGTACATTCTCCCGTAGAGTCGTAGTGGGTCGAGTGATATGTGAAGGGACAAGTATATCATCATGTAGGGTAGATGAAGCCATCAAGTTTCCAGTTTTTGGGATACCTATAATACTTCTGAAAATTATGTCTTTTTTGACATAGGATGTTCATTTTGGTTAATAGCACAATATCAAAGATGTTATATTTTTTGAAAAAGCTGACATGTCATATGACTGTTCAAGTCATCCTTTGTACTTTAAAGTCTCTTTTGAATTTCAATGAATAGCAAAGAAACTGTGCTTTTATTTTCTGTGGAAAAAAAAAGATAAAGCCACCAAAAATCTTAAGTTGTGTGCTAATTTATCCATACCAACTACATTGATAGAAGAATAGAAAAACACCCCATCAAAAGATTATATATTATTATTTAAAAAAATATTATTTAAATATTTTTTTTACTATAATATTAAATATTATATTATATTATTTTTATAAAATAAAACAAAAATATTTAATAAAAATATTACTTTAATATAAAATATTCCACGAACAACCATATTTATTTAATAAAGATTTATCACTCTAATGTAAAATCATTTCAACACACATAACCACAATGGCATACATCGTCATTGCTTAATCCTTATTCTTTGTTGAAGTATATAAGAGACGTGACTAGACATGCAACGTTGAGGAGGACGTGGTCAAACCTGCAACGTCAATGGGAATAATTAAGAAAATTATTTAATTTGTTAAGTATATGAGAGACGTGACTAACATGCAATGGGAATAATTAAGAAAATTATTTAATTTGTTAAGTATATGAGAGACGTGACTAACATGCAACGTTGAGAAGGACGTGGTTAGACAGGCAACGACCATGATAATAGTTAAGAAAGTTATTTAATTGGCATGAGAGATATTTTTTTTTATTATTATTGGAATTATAAATTTAAATCATTTTTAAATTTATTATGTTATCTTTATGATAAATTAATTTGGAAATGAGATTTTCAAATTTTATTTGATTTTGTTTTTATAGTTAAGAAAGTTATTTAATTGGTATGAGAGATTTTTTTTTTATTATTATTGGAATTATAAATTTAAATTATTTTTAAATTTATTATGTTATCTTTATGATAAATTAATTTGGAAATGAGATTTTCAAATTTTATTTGATTTTGTTTTTATATTAAAAAAAAGTTGATATGTTTAAAAAAATGTGTCTATAATATTAAAGAGTGAGTTAACAGGTGGATACACTTAATTTTTAGGTGAGTTTTGTTTTTGTTTGTTTAATATAGAAGTAAAGCTCTTAATTTTTAGGTGAGTTTTGTTTTTGTTTGTTTAATATAGAAGTAAAGCTCTATTGTGATGATCTCATTTTTTCAAATTTCAGTTGTTCTAAAATGAGCTAAAATCTCTTGATTTAAAATTCCATAGTAGAAGTTCCTACAAATAAAATTATGACTTCCACCAAAATTCCTTTCAAATGGGAATAGAATTCCACCAAAATAGAATAAGTTTGTCTACTATTATATGCAATATCATGATAAATCACTTAATTACCAAGTCAACATTCAAGTATAATGATGGATATTTACAATTAATTTCCATTTAAAAGTGAAAGATTTATAAATATGGACAAAGTTTTCCATCACATAACCATGATTTAAGGATGGTATACATCATACTATATTTTCAACATTAGTGTTTGCAAAAATATTCTTTGTTTTAATAAACAACGATAATGACCAAGTCTAAATATATCATATACCCAAAATATTCATTATTTATTAAAACATAGATAATGACCAAGTCTAAATGTATCATGTACCTAAAATTGTTCATTGTTTATTAAAACTAAGATAATGAGCCAGTCTAAAAATATCATATACCCAAAATTTACTTTGGAAGAAGTTCCTTCTTATAACAATCTTGGAATTAACATCTATCATAAGCTAAATTATACCTGTATAGATTAATGGAGGTTGGAAATATTTTTTCTAGTCTTGAAATTAATTGTCTTGAAATTAATTGTGGAAAAGTTGATTTTTGGTTAAAAAAATTATTTTTTACACGTTTATAAGATTGTGAAGATTGGTTTACAATATTTATGGGAAGATTTGGAAGGAAATCCATCAAATCTAAAAGCATTTTATAATACACAATCTCATAATTAAAAGCATATGCCCTACCCTATGCTTCTTTTAGAGGTTGGTCTCCCACTTGTGGAGAATAAGGTTATGATAAGGTACTTGCTATACAAATATAAGTTGGCTAATATAAAAAATGGAGGCTTCCTATAATAACATAGAACATTATAAAAATCACATGAAACTAAGGAGAAGGTGGATTAGAAATTTTAGTTCTAGATTTGATAATGAAAGGTAATAGAAAGGATGTCTTCCCTAATATCAACACCATTAATAATATTGTCATAACTAACTTCAAAGAAAAACCATGATACCCCAATGAGATTGAAAACAACAAAATGTTGACTTATTATAAAAAGGCCATTCACCCTGAGATTGAAAATAAAATGATCCTTTTACTCTACTATTGCTATCTTTAAGAAAACAAATATTGTAAAAATAACAACTAACTCCCATGAGTTGCTAGTGCCCTAGGGCCTACAGCTCGGGCAACTGACGACCTTTCCTTTCCCCTATCTTCCCCTGTAAAGTTCGATGTGTTGCTCTGAGATTTCGAAGGCTTCAGGTGGCACTCTAGTCGAGCCGTTTTGACATCTCCTCGGCCCCTTCCCCTTTCTCGAAATTTGTTCCAACTGTGCCCGCTTTTATTGGAAGTAACAGGTGGCTCTTTTCCGTATCCAAACATAATGGATGCTAAGTAGTTGGATTTTGGAAAAAATCTTCTAGGCGAGGAGGCAATCTTCCCCTTTGACTCTGTATTCATTATCTGTCAGAGCTCCAGATCACCGGTACCTTGGTGCAATGGCTCTTCGTCGATTGCTCCAGGTGGAAGGCCAAATAGCATGGGGAAGGTTCGAGATCATACTCCCTCAAAATCGGTTCCTTTAGTTCTCGAAGCTTCCCCTCTTCCCCCCTCCGTGCATCTCTTCCTCAGTTTTCATGCGGCTTTTCCTTTCTCCCCCTTCCATCTCTCCTATAGTCTCCACTTTCCCTTCTCCACCGGTGCCTTTGTTGCTCCCTCCCCCCCTTTAGATGCAAGACCCCCTATAAGGAGAAGGAAGGTTTCCCAATAAAGGAGTTATTGGATGTACTCTCAGTTTTCTCTTCGATCTTTTCATAAGACATGAACAAAGCTCTAGATGAGGAGAAGGAGGTTTCAGAGGTGGAAGTATTATGAACCCTCTCCATGTGAAAAGGAAAAATCCCTCGATGGATTTACTGTCAAATTTTTTCTAGGTTAAATTACGATTTGTTAAAAGATGACTTGTTAAAAGTAGTGAAGGAGTTTAATCTTTTGGCAAGGTGCTTGGAACTCTCAATTCCACTTTTCTCACGCTAATTCCAAAAAAACAAAAGGGAACATCTTTCGATGACTACATGCTAATCGTCTATTGTAACATAATCTATAAGTTGATAGAAAATATTATTGCGATAAGACTCAAGCCTATCATGAGTGACATCATATCGGAGGAAAAGTTTGGCTTCTTGCAAGGTAGACAAATTCACGATGCAGTCTCGTTGGACTAGGAAGCTCTTCATTCCATCAAAACTGTAAAGCAGTCGACAATAGTCCTTAAGGTCGATGTTTCCAAGGCCTATGACAGGGTTAATTGGACATTTCTAAGGTTGGTCTTTCTAAAAATGGGTATGAATCTCTCCACAGTAAACATGATAATGGGTTGTGTCTCCTTGGCTTCCTTTGCTGTGTTGATAAATGAATCTCCTTCCTGTCTTTTTCAAGAAACTCAAGGATTATGTCAAGGGTGTCCCTTATCACCCTTCATCTTTCTACTCATCACCGAGGCTCTTAGCAAACTGATTGTTGATGCAAAGGTGTAACGTCTAGGGAATGCTACTTGTGGAATAACATACAAAACAAAATTTCTTCTTGTTGATTTATTTACTGTAGCTTACTAGCTACGTTTTAGACATATTTTAAACCAGATTTTGATGCCCATGAATGAAATGCATCTACAGTAGTCTAGATGAACATGAATTGTAGAAAATGACTCATTCAGAGCAATAATTAAACCATTCACATACATAGATTAAGCAACAACAATTAAACTCAATAAATGACACATAAAATAGGTAAACACTTATCTTTGTAAAACATTTATGCAACCGGCTACTTGGGAAGGACATTCCACCCAACCATAGACATGTTGTTCTAGATCTCAAATGCAAGTCACCCCTGAGCTAGGGCTAAGAATCCACAAGAGAAGGGTGCCTCTCACAACTCACTAACACACAACCCACTGATACTATCCTACAACTATCCCAAATTTACCTCTAGCTCTCTTCATCTTGACATGTTCAACCCAATGATCTAGATTTATGAGTGGAATGAAATAAATAATAAACTGAATACAATAACACAAAGATACAGAGAACAACAACAGATATCCAGTGAACAATAACTTCTATTGAATAAATAAAATAGGCTGAAACTGTAAAACTGCAAAATTGAAAACAACTTGCTCGAATGGTGATAGCTATCTTTGAGAAGAGATGTGGTTGCTATGTGCATCTGTCTGAGAAGAATGATTACAATGAGGCTTCAAAGGCCTTTTTAACATTACTCATGAATGCCAAAACCCTAGACATCCAAAAACCTAACCCTAGGAGATGAAACATCAAAATTTATGTGGGCCCCGATGGGTAAGTTGGTACCTCAACTTCCCAGGGTCGTAACTTTTGCATACGACCTTCGTTTTAGGTGTGTGATAGCCCGTTGGAAAGGTATTTTCGATAAATACACATTATGCTGTCAAAATCTAACTCTATTTACATTTTGACTATGAAAAAAAAAAAAAAAAACATTGTTTAGGGCTCCAAAACAACCCTGGAAGTATAGAAAGATGTACTGACATGAAAACTTCCAAAATAAGCCAGTTGGAATAGGTGGGTGGCCACCAAAATCCACCTGGATCATTCCTCCCCCCTTAGGAAGAAATGGTCTCCATTGCATTGAGTGCCCCCATCAGGTGAGAAAATTTCTATTGAATTTAGCCCTGGGTGAGCCATTTGCCCTTGTGCAGGAGCTTCCCTGCCTTGACAACTTGATAAAGCTAGATCCGCTGCTGGCGAGTGCCCTTGACCTATGTGCCCACTATCTGATCAGTGGATGCCTGTTCCATGCAGTCAGGATTGATATTTGTTGGTGTCAACTGTTTTGCGATCTTTGAGGTGTCCAATAATAGTGGAAAATATGGCCGGGGGAGGTCCACATTGAACAATGGGTGCAAGCCAAGGAAGGGGGGAGTGTTGAGCTCAAAAACATTGTCACCCACAACCATGGTGATAGTGTAAGGCCCATAGCGAAGTGGACAAAGCTTCTGATGGGGCCCTGTAAGGCGTTCTTTCTGCAAATGTAACTAGAGCTTGTCTCCCCCCTGAAACTTGTGCGACACCTGTTGTTGATCATGGCGCTGCTTGTACTTAGCATTGGCTTTCTGCAAAATCTCATGAACTTGTTGGCGGATGTGCTGAATCCACTCAATGAATCTAGTGGATTTGTCAGCCTCAAACTGAACATGGGAAGATTCTATTTGTGTGGCTACAAGAGGTAGTGCAACATCAATGGGACCCAAGGGTTGGAATCCCAACCTCGCCTGAAATGGGCTATGGCCGGTGGAGCTATGGAGAATCATGTTCTAGATGTGCTAAACATAGGGAAGACTCTCATCCCATGTACGTGAATGCTTAGAGTTATACATGCACAGGAAGTACACAATCATCCGATTGGCGCCATCTATCTGACCATCGGTTTGAGGGTGGAAGGAAGTGGATTTAGTGAGCTTGGTATCCAATAGTGACTAGAGACTCGACCAAAATGTGCTGAGGAACCTGTTGTCCCGATCAGAGATGATGGTTTGTGGTATCCCAAAATGGACCCACACTCATTCAAAGAAAAACTTGGAAGTATATGCCGTTGTGATGATCTTCTTGCAGGCTGTGAGAATGGCCATCTTTGAAAACTGATCAACCACCAAAAATACACAATCATTTCCTTTCTTGGTGGACGAAAGACTAGACATGTAATCCATCGAGATGGATTCCCAAGGCCTCTTGGGAGTAGGAAGAGGGGTGTATAAACCTTGCTTCTTGATGGATGGCTTGACAATGGCACCGGTAGTGCAAGATCTGATATACTTGCTGACGTTCTGTCGAAGTTTTGGCCAATAAAAATGTTTCTATCGAACGCCCACAGTTTTCTCCATGCCAAAATGTCCTGCCATCTGACTATAGTGAGCCTCCCAAATCAACTTTTCATGCTCGCTTGCAGGAACACAGAGGTGGCCTAGATGGCATAACAGTCCGTCCTGAATGTGAAAATCAGTGAAATTCACGCTTGTACCTAAGAGCTAATAGGTGGTGGTGAAGTCGGGATATTACGGATAAAGTTGGGGCCACTCAGATGCCTCATGCCTACAGGAATGGAGCACGGTGGTGAGTGCAGCCACAAGAAGTTGACTGAGGTAGTCAACAACATGATTTGTGCTCCCATTCTTATACTTGATGTTGAGATGGAACTGTTGTAGGAATGCGGACCACTTCTGATGGCGGTCATTCTGCAACTTCCCCTATGTCTGTATGAACTGCAGAGGCTTGTGATCAATGTGGATGATTATCTCCTTTCCTAGAATGTAATGTTTCCATTAACTTCAAGCTTGTACAATGGAATACATTCCCTTGTCATAGGTGGGGTGTTTCCGGAAAGTATCTGAGAGTGTCTCACTATGGTATGCTACCAAATCACCATGTTGAGTGAGAACTGCACCTACAAGATAGTCAGATGCACCAGTCTTAATCTCGAACGGTTGTTGCAGATCGGGTAAGGAGAGTACTGGAGCTGAGCACAAGCGATGCTTCAAATCATCAAATTTTCGTTGTTGTGCCTCCCCCCATGCAAACTTTTCCTTGCCACCGCCCTTGGTCACTTGGCTGAGGGCCCATGCAACATGGGAGAATCCCAACACGAGCCGTTTGTAGAAGTTGGTAAGTCCCAAGAAGCTTTGAAGCTCGGTTAGTGTGGTTGAGGCTAGCCAGTCACTGATGACTTGGATCTTAGCTAGATCCACATGTACACCATGTTTATCAACAATGTATCCTAAGTATTGGACCCTATTCATGCCAAAGGAGCATTTTCCCAAGTTGGCATATAGATTGTGCTGCCACATAGTGCTCAAAACCTGATGAATATGCTGCATGTGATCCTCCCAAGTTCTGTTGAATATGAAGATATCATCCAGATATACCACCACAAAAGAGTTGGTGAAGGGTCTCAATACATCATCCATCGACCTCATGAAAGTTGTTGGTGCATTTGTTAGGTGAAAGGGCATGACCAACCATTTGAAGAGACCTTCTTTAGATTTGAAAGTTGTCTTCCATACATCATTATGTTCGATGCAAACATAGTGGTAGCCATACTTTAGGTCAATCTTGCTGAAGAACTTGGTCCCCTTGAGTTGGTAAAGAAGGTCATCAATTCGGGAAATTGGGTACTGGTTCCTGACTGTGATTTTGTTTAATGCTCTATAATCAAGGTAGAGCCACTAGGTCCCATATTTCTTCTGCACTAGTACAATCTGGCTTTCGCAAGGGGAGGATCTGGGTCTGATGTGCCCCTTTTGAAGAAATTCTTGGATCCGACACTTGATTTTGTCATTTTTCCATCAACGAGTGACGATAAACTGGTCTGTTAGGCAGAGGTGCACCAGGGGTCAGATCAATTGGATGCTTGTCTTGGTAGTGCGTCGATACCCCGGTGGGTGAGGAGGAGATGTCTTTGTACTCTTCCACGATTCCATCCACTTTCTTCTGCTGCAAAGAGAGGCTCTATGTAGAGGTCACAGATGTGGTGCTGACCTTCTACTTACTGTGAGCACAGATCACAAAGAAGATGAACTTCTCGGTCTGTGAAATGACCTTACTGCATTGCTTAGCAGAGATTAAAGAAATAGCGGTAGGTGACGCTACCTATGGTATCCTGTACAATTGTCTACCCAAAGTAATAATAACATTGCGAGGTATAGACTCATACATAGCATGTTGCTTCCATAAATATGGTTGTCCTGAAAGAAAATCACAAACTTCAAGGTGAGAAATATCAAACAATACCTCATATTTGAAGGGTCTGATGTTGTAGGGCAGACAACACTGTTGGATGACACAAAGATCTCTTCCTTGGCGAAACTAGTTGATGGTGGAGGGCTACGGGTGCGGTGTCATCGGCAGGTCTAGCTGCTTGATGACCTCTGCTGAGATTAGGTTCTTTTGACTACCGCTATCGATAATGAAATGAAGCAGAGCCCCCTTTACCCACATCCGTGAGTGAAAGAAGTGTTCCCCTTCCTCTGGTTCTTCTAGTTCGCTTGGATGGACTTTGGTGGTAGTGACAATGGCGCTAGGTTCGACATCGATAATTTGCTTCCCTTCTTTTGGATTTGATTCAGAGTCAGAATCTACCTTTGACTCATAATTTTTTAGCTCGACCACTAGTGACTGCTTGGAGCGATATTCTCCGGTGTTGTGCCAAGGGATTTTATGGTATTCACACCACTTTCCCGTGTCCTTCTTCGACTTCTCATTACCCTTCTTGTGTTGCGGCTTGGAATGGTTGTCCTGAGAGTGACCATCTTTGCTATGTCCCTTGTTTTGTGGGTTGGGGTCGCCTTTTCCCTCCTTCGACTATGAGGAGTTTATAGATCCAAACTCTTGCCTCTTCTGCTTAAATTTCTTCTCGATCTTGACAACATATCTATAAGCCGTACCCAATGATGAGATGTCCATAAACTCCATTTCTGTTTGAATGTATCTATGCAGACAATCACGATATTTGAGCACCGAATGTCATTCAGAGTCTTTAATACTCAATTTGGTGCGCAGGGTATGGAAAATATTGGTGAAATCTGGTACTGTCTAGTCCCTTTCGTGACGCAGGGTGGTCCATCTTGTGTACTGGTCCTCATAGCTTCCAACAAGGTAATACTGTTTTTTAATGGAATCCCTGAAGGAATCCCATGTGGGGTCGAGCACAAATATTGCAAATTCCTCTATGGCCCTTTGCACAGAGTAAGTATCCCACTAGTCCTTAACATGGGGGACGACCTTGAGGAGTGAAAAAATAATCTTTTCCCTATCAAAAAAATTATGGACCGAAAAATACCCTTCAAGAAGATTCAACCATTTATCTACAACATTTGCATCTATCAGTCCGTCAAATAATGAAATATCAAAATTTACTTGTACCTTGAAGGGGGTTGAATGGCTGCTTGATGAAGCTGTGTCTCATGTGGGTAGCCACCGAAGGATCTGTGCAAAGTTTTCCATCATTTCATTCCTTTCTCGTGCAAGGGCTTCCTCGAGCAACAATTTAAAAGGATCTCCTGCTCCATCTTTTTTCTCTTCCCCCATGAGTTGTTTTCGGGCTCGGCACGACCAATTTTTCAAAGGCTAGACTGGTTCGAGTCCCAACTTCCTATACCCAGATCTTGTCGGGGACATGCATGAAGAAAAATAAATGAAGAGAAGACCGATCCGATACCACTGATTTGGATTTATGAGTGGAATGAAATAAATAACAGACTGAATACAATAACACAAAGATACATAAAACAACAACATATATCCAATGAACAATAACTTCTATTGAATAAATAAAATAGGCTGAAACTGTAAAACCGCAGAACTGAAAACGACTTGCTCGAATCGTGGTAGCTATCTCTTAGATGAGATGTGGCTTCTACGCACATCTATCTGACCAAAATTATTACAATGAGGCTCCAGAGTCCTTTTTAACATTACTCATGAATGCAAAAACCCTAGACATCCAAAAACCTAACCCTAGGAGATGAAACACCAAAATTTATGTGGGCCCTGATGGGTAAGTTGGTACCTCAACTTCCCAGGGTCGTAAATTTTGCATGCGACCTCCGTTTTAGGCGTGTGATAGCTCGTTGGAAAGTTATTTTCGAGAACTACACATTATTCCATCAAATTTTGACTCCATTTACTATTTGATTATGACAATCCAAAAAACACAGTTTAGGGCCCCAAAACGACCCTGTAAGTACAAAAATATGTACTGACATGAAAACTTCCAAAATAATCCAGTTGGAATAGGTGGGAGGCCACAAATATCCCCCTGGATGCTGTGTAGGGATTCAGGATATCCACAAAAGTGTAGAACCCACAATTTCGAAGAAATGTCATCATTACAGAGAAACGTGCTGAACTAAAAATTGTCAAAAGGAGCCAGTTGGAATAGGTGGGTGGCCATCGATATCTACTTGGATCACCCAATGAATTTACCCCTTCACTACTTTCATTCCATTAGGCATCCCATTCATTTATTAGGGTCTCTCTGGCTCATGTGGCTAGGAATCTCTCTGCTAGGAACTCAAGGAACTCTCTATCAGGAAAGCCACCAGTAAAACAACAACAACACTTGTTGACATAGTGCAACTCACTTAGGAGTTCACTCTCCATGCCTGAAAACTTGGTTCTTCAATTCTCCAGCTCCAATACGGTCTAAAATGCTCCAACCTACTCCTTAATTCGCCCAACCTTCTTGTTCATCCTCTTGCACTCTTTTCCCTCCTTGCTGCTTATTGTTCATGCCTAACTCCTCATGTAAAAACTACCTATAAAAACCCATACAAATTTCCTCTATCTTTCCAAAAACATTGACTACTCACTCTGCCCAATTTTGATTGATTCTTTCCCGCACTTTCCAATAATTATGGGATGTGACTCTCACACCCACCCTCTTACATGATTTTAATGATTGGGCTCTCACACACTCAAACTAAAATAGAAGTTTTCCCTAATGATAAATAAATTCATAAAATTGGGTTTGGATTAACACCCATAAACCTTTTCCCCTTGGCGCCCCTCTTAGACACTCACTTATCTTGTGGAAAAACTCATCTCCCATCTATGTCCATATTCCTAGCAGCTAGCATCACATTTTTTTATATTAAAAACATAAAATACATTTCACATATTACATCACTCAGCCACAACCATATTCCTATCTACATTATGCATTAATTAAATCGGGGATTATAGTGGGGATGTTACATTCCCCCTCCTCTACAATTGTGCATCATCCCTGATGCACATCACACGCCGAAAATATATACAAATTTACATTACAATGTTCGGAAAATAAAGAAAAATTCTCCAAATTTTTACCCTCCAATAGCAGTCCAAATCAAAATCTCTCATTCTTCTCAACCTACTGACCCAAGGAATGCGCCCCCTTCACTTCCTTCAGACCATTGGGCTGCACCATTATTTTATTAAATTGTTTGGAAATCCTATGTTTTTGTTTTGGATTCGATGTTTCGGGCTAAGTAGCGCAACCCATCATCAAGAGGAGATACATTAAAGATTCTCACTTGGATCTCTAGCCCTAGGTCATTAATTAATAATGTTTTTCATCCTAAAAAAGATAATTACATTGTCGGCTCATTAAGGTGAGACATTAATTAATTAATAGTGTTTTTTATTAGATTGATAATATGTGCCTAAGATTTATTTAATTTCCAGCAGTGATAACGATTGCTATTATTCGAGTGTTTTTCGATCTCTATAGCTTCTCTGACCTGTCTTTTTGTGTAATGATCAATATTGATGATGAAATCCATATTCTCTAGGCATATATGATTTTTGGAGGCTATGGAGTGCTCTGCAAGTGTGGATTTCTTTGCTCATCTGTGTATGATGTATGTATTATGTTCTTTTAGCCTAGTATGAATAGAGTGACCAATCTCACCGATATATACCTTTCCACAGTCACATGGGATGGAATACACACCTTTGTTTTTCTTAGGGTCTATTCGATCTTTTGCATAGTTAAGCATTGTTCTCAAAGTGTTCAGGGGTGAGAACACAACCCTTATTTGCTTCTTACGTAAGATGTTGGCTATCTTGTCAGTTGTCCCCTATATATAGGGTATTTTTATAGATTTTAAAACATTGTCATTTCTCCCCTCTATCCATCTTCTTGTTTGGGATTTCTCTATGGATTTTCTGGTTATCAATTATTCGTAGCCATTGTTTTTGAAGACTTTAACAAGATGTTCTAATTTGCAATCCATATGTGTTGCGTCAGATATTCGTTTGGATCTAATTGCTAACATGTCAATAACACCAATTTTATGAGCTAGGCGATGATGAGAGTTTTCCTGAATATATTTATCTGTGTGTGTCTTTTTCCATTATACATGATGTGCAAGTGTTCCATCATTTTCCTTGGTGAGAAGGACATCCAAAAAGGGAAGATTTTTTTCATTTTCAATTTCCATTGTGAATTTTATATCTTCCGATTGATTGTTCGTGCGCTTTATCAATTCATCCAAACTATCTCTTTCGTGTGGCCAGATGAAATTGGTATCATCCACAAATCGTCTCCATTGTTCTGGTTTCAATGGAGAAGTGTTGATGGCCATTTCCTCAAATTATTCCATGAAAATTTTTGCCACAACTGGAGAGGGTGGGGATCCCATAGCTATGTTGTTCATTTTTCTGGGCTATCAATGCTGAACAAGAATTTCTGAGATGAGGTTCTAGAACTCTAGCTATCCAAAAATGAAGTCTTGTGTTTTTCAGCTTCTATTTTCTTCAAAATTAACAAAAAATTGCGAGTATTGTTCCCACATAGTTTCTTCATGCTCCCAAGTTACATCTTCGGGACCATAATAGGTCCATTGAACCTTTACCAACCCTATGGATTTGTTCCTGAGCACTTTGAATTTCCGGTCCAGGATGCGTACTGGTTCCACCCATAAATCCCCTTCATTTTCCACCTGGATCATAGTCCAATCAATTATGTGGTTAGGGTCAGGCACACATTTATTTAATAACGATCATTATGCATTATCATGGATGCATGAAATGCTAACATGTATGCAACTGATCCTATCTTTTCTAAAATTTCGAAGAGGCCCACAATATCTCGCTGCCAACTTTGGACAACAACCCAATCTTATCGAACTTGTTTTTTCTTTCACTTTTAGGAAGACATGTTCTCCCACTTTAAAATCTATGAAAATTATGTTCTTGTCTACATATCTTTTCTTCCTATCCTGGCCAAACTTTAAATTCTGCTTGATCTTTTTCATCTTCTCTTCCATTTCTTTTAACAAATATGACCCAATGATGGATCCATCTGCTGGGTTGTCCCAGCTCACTGGTGTGTTACACTTTATGCCATACAAAGCTTCAAAAGGACTCATTTTTAATGAGTCNTGCTTGATCTTTTTCATCTTCTCTTCCATTTCTTTTAACAAATATGACCCAATGATGGATCCATCTGCTGGGTTGTCCCAGCTCACTGGTGTGTTACACTTTATGCCATACAAAGCTTCAAAAGGACTCATTTTTAATGAGTCCTGATACCCATTATTATAGGTAAACTCCACTAAGTGGATCTAGTCTTCCCATTTTGATGGTTGATCCATCACATACATCCTGAGCATGTGTTCAATTATCATATTGGTCCTTTCCGTTTTCCCATCGGACTCTGGGTGATATGATGTACTAAGATTCAGATTTGTTCCAAAACCTTTGAACAAACCTTGCCAAAATATGATGTAAACTTAGAATATCTGTCTGAAACTATTTCCCTAGGCACCCCATGTACCTTGGAAACTTCCTTCATGTAGATATTTGTAATGTTTTTTGCCTCATGTGTTGTCTTTACAGGAATAAAATGCGTTGCCTTAGTCAATTTGTCCACTACCACCATGCTGGAATCATGTTGCTTCATCATCCTGGGAAGCTTTGTAATTAAATCTACCGTGACCAACTCCCACTTCCATTATGGAATGGGCAATGGCTGCAAGAGCCCCATTGGATGTTTGTGCTTTGTCTTTACCTTTTGGAACTCTAGACATCGAGCAATGTAGTTAGCCACTTCTTTCTTCATCCCCGACCAAAAATATTGGCTCCTCACAGCTGTAATGGATTTTTGATATCCCGAGTACCCAACATATGGCACGTTGTGCATTTCTCTCAGCATAATATTTTTCAACTCCATGGAGTTTTTCAAATACACTTTTCCTCTGTACAAGAGGATTCCATCCTCTTTCAACTCATAATTTTTGAATTTTTGTTGTAAATTGCCTTGTTGTAAGTTTTCTTTTATTTGCAAATAAAGATGATCTGAATTTGTTACTACAATAATTTTATCCTTTAAATCTGTCTTATACATGCTGATGGCTGAAACATGCACTTCATGAGCTCTTTTGTTGAGTGCATCAACCACCTGATTTTGTTTTCCCTTAATATGTTTAATTTCAAATTCATACTCACTAAGAAACTCCAACCATCTAGTTTGTCTGACATTTAGTGTTGGCTATCCAAATAAATGTTTCAGACCACACCGGTCTATTCTTAGCTCACACCTCTTCCCCATGAGGTAATGCCTCCACATTTTCAATGTGTGTACAATGGTTGCTAGATCTAAATCATGGGTTGCATAATTTCTCTCATGCTCCTTTAGTTTTCTAGATTCAAAACATACCACATGATCCTTTTGACTGAGGACTCCATCGATTCCTTCCTTGCACGCATTTGTGCACTCCATAAAGTCTTCATTTGGATCTACAATCTTTAAGATGGGCACACTTGTCATAATTTTTTTCAATTGCTGAAAATTTTCTTCACATTTTGGAGTCCATTCTAATTTTACTCCCTTATTTGCAATGAAGTGATTGGGCTTGCAATCTTTGAAAACTCCTTGAATCTTCAATAATAACTGACAAGACAAATAAATGACCCGACCTCCATCACATTTCTTGGCGCTGACCACCCTTTAATGGCCTCTATTTTCTCAGGATCAACTGCTATCCCATATGCTGAAATAATATTCCCCAAGTAGTGGATCTTCTTTTGATAAAAGATGCACTTACTTAGTTTGGCATATAATTTATGCCCCCTTAAAAATTTATCACGATTCTTAAATGCTTCTTGTTCTATTCTTCAGAGTTAGAATAGATGAGAATATCATCTAAGAAAAAAATTACAAACTTGTCCAAGTACTCCCTAAACACTCCATTCATTAGACACATAAAGACAATTGGGGCATTTAATAGTCCAAATGGCACTACTGTGAATTCGTAATGCCCATACCTTGTTCTGAATGATGTCTTGCTGATTCCTTCTTCTTTTATCCTCACTTGATGATAACTTGATCTCAAGTATACCGTACCACCAATCCATTAGACACTCATGCTACTGCACTCCACTTCGACCCAACTCTCCCAACGATTTTGGTCCAATCCAATAAATCAAAATATATGACCACTGGGGCATTGGCCTACCGGGCCACTGAGTACCTTATTTTCCTCTTGCTGGACTTCCATTCCATCTTGGTCCAATCCAATATATCGACATATCGGGCCACCGGTCATCGACCTCCGAAAAGATTTAACATTGCGCTCTCAAGCCCCTGATCCAGGGACTTTGATGGCATCTTGGGAACATAATCCTGATGTGGCTTGCCACCTAGCATGATATGTGGCTACTGGGACACCAACCCACTGACTTCTCCCACGCAACATCCACCTGAACGACTTTGATCCGACATTAGGGCACCAAGCCATCGGGCTATCGAGCCACTGGGACAAATTACACACACCTCTAGCCAAATGAACCCGACATTGATCCACTGGCCCATTGGCCCACAAGGGCACTGAGCCATTTTCCACTATGCGTAACCTCCAACCAACTACTCCGACGACGGTCCACCGGGCCATCAAGGCACCGAGACACTGGTCACCACACTCGACCTCCATCCAAACTGCTCTGATCTCATACTTTCTTGCAAGGTTTCTGATATCCAAAAGTTTCATTGCACGTGGGTTCAACAAGGTTCAACAACTCTGTGTGCATCATGCATGAATAATTATGGTTTTCCCTTTGACTATAAACCACTCCATCTAACCCTTTCCTTTGCATGAAGTATAAAAAAATAACACCCATCGCCGATCAAGGCTGTGAATCCATCACAAAGTGTTATCAACGACTCCTGTGCACTATTGTTCTAGGAGACCTAACTATTGGCTCTGTGCTTCAGTTTGACCTAATGATGTCTCGTTGGAAATCCCAGACTATGGGGAATTTATTGAACATGGATTCGATGGAAAAATAACAGTCTTAAACCATAAGAATCCCCCCCTCGCAACACTATATTGAAGCAAAAAATAATTTTTACCCCAAAAGAAACAGATTTGGTTCAAACAACTTTTGTGGTCATGTATCAATTTCCTACGTGCCAATGTTGCAACCTTCTACTCAGATACCATAATGTAATGTCCCCCAGCCCATCCAAGGAATGCTACTTGTGGAATAACATAAAATGAAATTTATTCTTGCTGATTTATTTACTGTAGCTTACCAACTACATTTTAAACACATTTTAAAACAAATTTGGATTCCCATGAATGAAATGCATCTACAATAGTCTATATGAACATGAATTGTAGAAAATAACTCATTCATAGTAGCAATTAAACCATTCACATACACATATTAATCAACACCAATTAAAATTAGTAAATGACACATAAAATAGGTAAACACTTATCTTTGTAAAATGTTTATGCAACCAACTACTTGGGAAGGACATTCCACCCAACCATAGACCTGTTATTCTAGATATCAACAAAAAATCACCCCCAAGTTGGGGCTAGGAATCCACAAGAGAGGAGTGCCTCTCACAACCCACTTAAAACTCACTAACACACAACCCACTGATACTCTCCTACAACTATCCCGAATTTAACTCTAGCTCTCTTCCTCTTGACCTGTCCAACCCAAGGAATGTACCCCTTCATTGCTTTCAGTCCACTGGGTGTCCCATTCATTTATTAGGGTCTCTTTGGATCAGGTGGCTAGCAATCTCTCTGCTGTGAACTCAAGGAACTCACTGCCAGGAAAGATACCAGTAAAAACACAACAACACTTGCTAACAAAGTGCAACTCACTTAGGAGTTCACTCTTCAGGCTTGACAACCTGGTTCTTCAATTCTCCAACTCCAATACCCTCCAAAATGCTCCAACCTTCTCCTTAATTTGCCCAGCCTTCTTGTTCATCCTCCTACGCTCTTTTTCCTCCTTGATGCTTGTTTTTCATGCCTAACACATCATGTAAAAACTGTCTGTAATAACCCATACAAATTTCCTCTATCTTTCCAAGACCATCGACTGCTCACTCTACCCAATGCTAGTTGCTTCTTCCCCATGCTTTCCAATAACTATGGGATGTGACTTTGACACCCACCCTCTTGCATGAGTTTAATGATTGGGGTCTCACACACTCAAACTAAAATCTAAGTTTTCCCCAATGATAAATAAATTCAGAAATATGGGTTTGGATTAACACCCAAAAAATTTTTACCTTTGGCCCCCCTCTTAGACACTCTCTTCTCTTGTGGAAAAACTCATCCCCCATCTCTATCCATATTCCCAATAGCGGGAATCACATTAGTTTTATTAAAAACATAAAATACATTTCACATATTACATCGCTTGACCACAACCATATTCCAATCTACATTATGCATTTAATTAAACTGGAGATTATAGTGGGGATGTTACAAAATAATATGCGGAGGTTGACAAGTGTTATAATGTTCGGATCTAAATCGCTGACTCATCTAGTCTTTGTGGACAATGTCTTATGATTTATCCAAGGTACGTCTCACAATTTTTTTTGCTTTGAAAAATAGTTTGGATATTTTTTCCAAGTCACGAGAATGGAATTAAATCTTCATAAATCATGTTTAATTCCATCTCTCCTTTCAAAAGTATCCTCCTAGCTCTTATCTAAAGAGATCCATTTCTCGCAAAAATATTTGGACTTAGGATTTAAATATATTGTCTTTCACTTAAGGTTAGACACCTATAAGGCGGGAGATTGGACCTGGATCCTCAAAAAAGTTGAATCACATATATCCTTCCAGGGAAATTGCCTTCAATCCTACAGAGGAATATTATCATTGATCAAATCTGGCTTGGAGAGTATACCTGTTTATCGGACAACCATTGCGGCTATACCCAAAGGTATACTCTCTAAAATAAAACCCTTGAGTTTTTTGTTATCTGTGGTCGGGGTTGTAGCCCTATGGTGGAACCTCCTTATTCAAGTGGAGTCGTATTGATTTTCCTAAGAACCTTGGAGGTTTGGGAGTTAAAAACATATTCTTATTTTCTCCGTCCCTTGCAAGTTGAAGCTTGTGGCGATTCACTCTAAATGATTCTTTATGGGGAAGAGTATTGAAATCCAAATATCTTCATGGGATAGCCATTGGGGATTGGTATAGGCATCCAATGAAATATTCAACTAGATCCATTGATTGGAAAGGCCTCACTGTTGCCTTTCTGTTGGTGGGACTTTGGACCATTTGGAGGATTGGGAGTGAGAAAAATGTATGTATCAGATATGACCCCTAGATGGGACTTGGTGATGATTTCATCCTCTCAGAGACTCTAGTAAGATACCTCCATGAAGCTGGGATTTATGTACTGGAATACACACAAGTTCAAAGTCCTCAAGTCAGAGGTAGAATGGGATGGAAAGGTAGCGAAGAGATAGGCTTGTCAAGAGCCCATGCAGATGAATGGTCTCACTATATGGGAAATCTCTCCTTTAATTATATTCTCTTGAAATAAGATGAGGAGGACTCTTTATGCTGGTCTAAAAATGCGGGGACCAATGCGTTTACTACAAAATTGGGGTACAATGTAGTTGCTGAAGCTAGTTTTTCGAGAGACACCTACTGGTGGTAGGGAAAACTTTGGCAACTTAAGGCACCTTTAAAGATAAAAATCACATTGTGGTTAGCTCTCAACAACAAGCTACTCACATGGGATAATGGGTTATGTCGTGGATGGATTGAACCTAACATAAGCATCACGTGCATGAAGGCGACAAAGTCCTCTCCTCACCTCTTTACCTGTTGTGACTACACGGTGCAGGTGATAATGCTAGTTTGTAAGGAGCTTAACTCCACTGTCAGTTGGGAACACCAAAGCCTAGAAGACAACCTCAAAGATCAACTAGATGACACAATTTTGAATCATTTGGAAACTCTCCCATGTATCATGGCGAACTTGATCTAGTGGGCATGTAGCGGTTTTATTTTTCAAGATAAATGTATCCTTCCAGAGATTGTTGCAGCTAAGATTGTCAATCTGTGGAGAGAATCCCAAGTAAAGAAACGAATGAAAAAAGTTCAGATTTCTATCATGTTTGAAATTGATCAAGGTATGGCCTGGGGTTTCTTCGATGGAACCAACCAAGGGAAACCTCTGATTTGTGGTGTAGGTATAGTCCTTTTTCTTTCATAGTCTCACTACATTCATATGAACTATACCCCTGGGCGTGGTTCCAACAATAGGGAAGAGCTTGTTGAACTCAAAACGTTATTATTTATTACTCAAGAAAAATGAGTTAAAAAACTCTAGGTATTTGGTGATTCCAAGTTGGCAATAGACTGGGCTTGCTCAAGGGTGAATATTACAACTGTGATTCTGATTCCTCTGCTAAATGATTTGAAGCACCACATGAACCAATTCGATTGTCTTTCCTTCCAACACATATACATGGAATTAAATGCGGTTGCAGATAAGCTATCCAAGGAGGCTTTGCAACTCCCCAAAGAAGCCTTTGGTTATTATGAATTTGTCGATGGAGAAGAATATCAAGCCATGGAATTTAAACTATAAGTAAAATTTGTAGTAAGTTAATGCTGTATAACAATATATATAGTCTTGTCTTATGTATATGTTTCAGATTTTGGACAGGTCTTCTAGGGCGTTTTTGTTTAAGTGAAAGCATATTCAGATTAGAAAGTAAAAAAGATGAAGAAGCCCCTCCTTTATGTGCTGAACTGAAAAATGTATAATCATAATCCATGAATATAAGATTTTTTCCAAGGGAAAAAATAAAAGAAAATAAATATATAATTGTTAAATCGATCCAATAATTAAATTTGATTTAAATGTTACTAAATAAACTCAATTTAAGTATTATTATTTAAACTACAATGACGTTATCTATTCTGTTACCTTAGATTTATTGTTGTTCAACTATCACATGATATTACTGGTCATTGATTGCTCAATATCATAAAGCTTTGGTGGTTTTATTAGCTATATCATAACACTTTGTTGATGGCGCCTTTTAATTTTTCCTTTTGTTGATTTCTCTCTTTTTGGGGATATTTTGGTTGTTGGGTGGCAATTAGTTATTTTTAGTTAATGGTAAAGACAAAGCATGTGTTATATTTAAAAAAAATCTACCTAATTGTAAGTAAATTGTTTTGTAATTTTTTATAATGATGATAATTGTTACCATTTACTAAGGTCAATATTGGTTTATTGGACCTTAATAAAAATGGGAAGAAATTAATTGGTTTGGTTTAAAATTTTGTTTCTATGTTTGAAAAGATTGTTGAGAAATTTTCTTAAATTTCTATAGTTTTGATGAGTATACAAGTTAGGAAGGTTGGTATTCTTACAAATATTTTGAAATTGAGATCTAATGTGGACATATGAAGGACATTTTAAGAGAAAGTGTTTTTCATCCTCCACCTTTTTAGTATCACAAAGATGACAAATTTTCCATCCCATGACATTTAAGAAATGTCCAATGTCCTTTCACTATGAAGCTCGTGAGAGTTAGTTCTTATTTTAGTAATGTGATTTTCTTCTTTACACCAACTATAATGGAAATATACTTTTGATCTTCTAGACTAGGGTTAGTGACTTCTTTATAGTATCTTAATGTCATCTTAACCTCTACTTCTTTATCGCACCACAATTTATCCTTAAATTTATATATAATAGTATTTTTAATGGTATCAATATTCTGTAGAGTGATCCTCTCCTCAATTCTTCAATGATTTAGCCAAGACTTGGCATGTTTATGCCAATTCCTCTTAAGTGGAAAATGGCACTGACTAAAGTTTGAAGCAATATTAGGAAGCCTCTTATCTTTCATGTTAGTTGTCTAATGCTTGTACAATAAGTACATTTTCATAGCCATACTCTCAATGGGGGAAATGCCAACTTCCATAAGGAAAATAGGATAGGGCATACTGCTTTTAATTTTAAGATTATAAATTAGGAAAGGCTTATGGATTTGTTCAATCTTCCTCCACAATTCTCTAGAGATGTTGTATCCTCAAAGTTCACATCCATATAAGATTAAAAAAAGTGATGAGAGTCCAAAAGAGGATTTTCTTTTTCCATAGCTAAAATTTTGTTGATTTACAATTTCTTTTGAACCAAAATAGGATTTCCACCCTCCATTAATCATTTTCTCAATGCTATATTTCTAGTTAAGCTTGTGATGAAGGTAAACTCTAAGATATTTGTATGAAGTAACTTCCTCTAAGTTGATATTGCCATACACAAAGTTAGTGTAAGAATCATATTTTTGGATTCCATTATCATAACCTTTGTTTTTAGCGTTTACTATCATACACATGCTAGAAAAAAAATCCTTGAAAATTCTTAGTTACTTGTTGAGATCAAAGGGACACCTCATTGTAAGAACAATATTGTCAACCTAAAGAAGAAGGATGATAACCATTCTAACTAAATTAGGTCCATCACAATTGACTTCTTCCAAGCATACCTCTAACTTGACAATGTAAATGCCAAGAAGGGTAAGGGATAGGGCACAACCTTTATAAAACAATTAATTTCTTCCAACCAACCCTTAGTGTTCTCAAACTTATCAATAACATTCTCATACAACTTTATTGTCACAACTCTCAACTCAAAAAGAACCTTTAATTCTTCTCCTCTATTCCAAAGGTTATTTCCATGTACCATATCAAAAGCTTTCCTAAATTCAATGAAGCAACACCATAGATTGGTTTTATTATTACAAAATTCATCTATGATTATCCTAAGCATAACTAGGTGGTCCATGCTTGAATGATAACTGATAAAGCTAGCATGACCTTTATCTCTTCTTTCCCGACTTTTTAACCCACTAATCTTGTTTTTCAAAATAATTTCATATAAATAAAAGAGGACTATGAAACTATAAAATAATAGTTTAATTGTGTATTTTGAATGTTTCCTTTGTTATACTACAAATTGTGTGTATATGATGATTGTTATAATCTATTATAATCAATTTCTAGTAAATTAAGTATTATAATTTTATTGTAATAAATTAGTTATTTAAAAAAAAAATCACAATGACATACTTTATATGGAAGGGAATTAGGAAATTACACTTAATAAAAAGATTTTAATATTTTTAAAATGATATTTATGAATTTTTCCAGTTAGAATTTTTTTATTTATGAATTTTATTACAAATTAATAAATTTCACTTTACATTGAGGTTTCCTAGATCTAGTTTTTGTGAATTTCATCTTTAGGGATAATCTAAAATATTAATTTACAACAGATAATACTTCATCTCATTTCAACACAACACACCACATGGCCCAAGAGAAAAAATACCAAACATATGCTAACAAGTTTCAGCCTTAGGGCACACTTTTCCAAGCATATACCAGATCTAAAATCACTTTAATTATTGCAAGTTTGTAGCAATAAATCTACTTTGTTATCTTCAAATTGTTTGTCAAATCACTTGACAAATTTATCCCTTAAATATGTCAAACTAGCATGAACAATAAGTGTTGAAAATTACTTCATGAAGAAGACAATGACAGCTAAAAAGTTGCTTATGTAATCACACAAATAT
>SNQJ01S0023443.1:42933-55408 GCA_010110895.2 Picea sitchensis
TTAGAAAGTAAAAAATATGAAGAAGCCCCTCCTTCACGTGCTGGACTGAAAAATGTATAATCATAATCCATGAATATAAGATTTTTTCCAAGGGAAAAAATAAAAACAAATAAATATATAATTGTTAAATCAATCCAATAATTAAATTTGATTTAAATGTTACTAAATAAACTCAATTTAAGTATTATTATTTAAACTGCAATGACATTATCTATTCTGTTACCTTAGATTTATTGTTGTTCAACCATCACATGTATTACTGGTCATTGATTGCTCAATATCATAAAGCTTTGATGGTTTTATTAGCTATATCATAACACTCTATTGATGGCGCCTTTTAATTTTTCCTTTTGTTGATTTCTCTCTTTTTTGGAATATTTTGGTTGTTGGGTGGCAATTAGTTATCTGTAGTTAATGGTAAAGACAAAGCATGTGTTATATTTAAAAAAAATCTACCTAATTGTAAGTAAATTGTTTTGTAATTTTTTATAATGATGAGAATTGTTACCATTTACTATGGTCAATATTGGTTTATTGGACCTTAATAAAAATGGGAATAAATTAATTGGTTTGGTTTAAAATTTTGTTTCTATGTTTGAAAAGATTGTTGAGAAGTTTTCTTAAATTTCTATAGTTTTGATGAGTAAACAAGTTAGGAAGGTTGGTATTGTTACAACTATTTTGAAATTGAGATCTAATGTGGACTTATGAAGGACATTTTAAGAGAAAGTGTTTTTCATCCTCCACCTTTTTAGTATCACAAAGATGACAAGTTTTCCATCCCATGACATTTAGGAAATGTCCAATGTCCTTTCACTATGGAGCTCGTGAGAGTTAGTTCTTATTTTAGTAATGTGATTTTCTTCTTTACACCAACTATAATGGAAATATACTTTTGATCTTCTAGACTAGGGTTAGTGACTTCTTTATAGTATCTTAATGTCATCTTAACCTCTAGTTCTTTATCGCACCACAATTTATCCTTAAATTTATATATAATAGTATTTTTAATGGTATCAATATTCTGTAGAGTGATCCTCTCCTCAATTCTTCAATGATTTAGCCAAGACTTGGCATGTTTATGCCAATACCTCTTAAGTGGAAAATGACATTGACTAAAGTTTGAAGCAATATTAGGAAGCCTCTTGTATTTCATGTTAGTTGTCTAGTGCTTGTACAATAAGTACATTGTCATAGCCATACTCTCAATGGGGGAAAGGACAATTTCCATAAGGAAAATAGGATAGGGCATATTGCTTTTAATTTTAAGATTATAAATTAGAAAAGGCTTATGGATTTGTTCAATCTTCCTCCACAATTCTCTAGAGATGTTGTATCCTCAAAGTTCACATCCATATAAGATAAAAAAAAAGTGATGAGAGTCCAAAAGAGGATTTTCTTTTTCCATAGCTAAAATTTTGTTGATTTACAATTGTTTTCGAACCAAAATAGGATTTCCACCCTCCATTAATCATTTTCTCAATGTTATATTTCTAGTTAAGCTTGTGATGAAGGTAAACTCTAAGATATTTGTATGAAGTAACTTCCTCTAAGTTGATATTGCCATACACAAAATTAGTGTAAGAATCATATTTTTGGATTTCATTATCATAACCTTTGTTTTTAGCGTTTACTATCATACACATGCTAGAAAAAAAATCCTTGAAAATTCTTAGTTACTTGTTGAGATCAAAGGGACACCTCAGTGTAAGAACAATATCGTCAACCTAAAGAAGAAGGATGATAACCATTCCAACTAAATTAGGTCCATCACAATTGACTTCTTCCAAGCATACCTCTAACTTGACAATGTAAATGCCAAGAAGGGTGAGGGATAGGGCACAACCTTTATAAAACAATTAATTTCTTCCAACCAACCCTTAGTGTTCTCAAACTTATCAATAACATTCTCATACAACTTTATTGTCACAACTCTCAACTCAAAAGAAACCTTTAACTCTTCTCTTCTATTCCAAAGGTTATTTCCATGTACGATATCAAAAGCTTTCCTAAATTCAATGAAGCAACACCATATATTAGTTTTATTATTACAAAATTCATCTATGATTATCCTAAGCATAATTAGGTGGTCCATGCTTGAATAATAACTTTTAAAACTAGCATGACCTTTATCCCTTCTTTCTCGACTTTTTAACCAACTAATCTTGTTTTTCAAAATAATTTCATATAAATAAAAGAGGACTATGAAACTACAAAATAATAATTTAATTGTGTATTTTGAATATTTCCTTTGTTATACCACAAATTGTGTGTATATGATGATTGTTATAATCTATTATAATCAATTTCTAGTAAATTAAGTATTATAATTTTATTGTAATAAATTAGTTATTTATAAAAAAATCACAATGCCATACTTTATATGGAAGGGAATTAGGAAATTACACTTTAATATAAGAATAAAAAGATTTTAATATTTTTAAAATTATATTTAATGAATTTTTCCAGTTAGAATTTTTTTTATTTATGAATTTTATTGCAAATTAATAAATTTCACTTCACATTGAGGTTTCTAGATCTAGTTTCCGTGAACTTTATCTTTAGGGATAATCTAAAATATTAATTTACAACAGATAATACTTCATCTCATTTCAACATAACACACCATCTCATTTCAACACAACACACCACGTGGCCCAAGAGAAAAATACCAAATATATGCTAACAAGTTTCAGCCTTAGGGCACACTTTTCCAAGCATATACCAGATCTAAAATCACTTTAATTATTGCAAGTTTGTAGCAATAAATCTACTATGTTATCTTCAAATTGTTTGTCAAATCACTTGACAAATTTATCCCTTAAATATGTCAAACTAGCATGAACAATAAGTGTTGAAAATTACTTCATGAAGAAGACAATGACAGCTAAAAAGTTGCTTATGTAATCACACAAATATTGACAACTGGAAATTTCTTATATATATATATATATATATACATATAATTAATGAAGTACATGAACATACCACAACTTTATCGCAAAGCTGGTATAATCCTTCTAGCTCTCCAAAACCCTAGCTAGGGAAAACCAAGAAAACCCTAGCCACCACTAAATATCTCCAACAAGAAAGCATCAACACTAGCAAGTCCTCATTTCCAAGATGTCTCCTTCTCCCCTACTTCTCAATTAATTTCCGCTAAGGTAAACCTTAACTTTTTTTCCTCAGGGTGAAATCCTAACCATAGAACAACCTTGAACTTCTCCAAGAATCCTAGTGCTCAAGAAAAAGAGAAATGAACCAGTGAAGAATACATAAGAGAGAGGGAGACTAGTTCACTACTCTCCTCACATATCGAACACAAGATGGCGAATAGATAGATAAGTGAAAGGAATATCTCCTTCCTCTATCTATATGAGTGTGAAGGGAAGCCCACAATATAAAGTGGGCCTAAACAAATACAAGCAATATGCTACTCTACACAAATAGGCCCACACATGTGAAACACTACATTCCAAAAGGACACGTACCAAGCTCTGAGGTGATGTCATGAACAAGCAAGGCTCTAAGGGATGAACACTCCATGAGATGTGTATAGTGCTCCTCCTCCACAAGCCTCCAAAGGTTCCAATGCTCCTCCAAAGAAATGTGCTCCTCTGAGTCCACCACACCTACATGATCAATCTTTCAACCCAAGATAGCATAAGTGAAGTACAAGCCTCCATGCAAGTAATCCAAGTGTGCCCATGCCGTCTAGGGCTCAATGCCCTACTCAAAAATTCCAAGAAGTCCTCCTCCAAAGCAAGACATCCTCCAAGCAAGCAACTTAACCTCCATGAGGTGATCATGAAGATGTCAAAGTCTCCAACACTCCAAGTAAGGAATGCCACATAATGATCAAGCAAAGTATAACATCCAAGAGTAATCCACCTCCACATGTGCATGCCCATCTTAGAGCAATAAAGGGTCATCCATACACAGTGCACCCCACATCACATGAAGCAACTCCAAACATGGTGTAAACACTTTCAGAGTAACCCCAAAATATAACTCTCCCTCTTTACAAGGAAAGTGTATTCACACACATTAATGTTCTCCCTCTGCATCTTACCCAAACTTATCAATTGTAAATCCGTAATTGCTACAATCATGGAACCAAACATTAGATCCTAAAAAGGAACAAATGCTCTATCATTGCACTCCTCCATCAAGGCATCACACCTTACCTCCTCAAAACAATAGGAAGGCTCACAAATGAAAGAAGCTAATAAAATATGAGTAGCATATCTCCTAGGAAGTATACTCACCCTCACTAAACTTCTGGAAACTCCTACATACTCTTGTGCTTCTTGCAATGTCTAAGTAAGTTATCTTATCACATTTCTAAATCAACCAATCCATAAGCTGTTATAATGGTCTGTTGAGTATTGTTTCGTGATTTTTTTGTGGAAAGAATATTGTTTTATTGGTATTGTTTGTGATCCTTAAAGAAAGATAAAAGGGTTATAAGATGTGCTATGATCTGCACAAAACAAAGATCTGCTCAAACAATCATCTCCAATGATCTATTGACCCAACGATCAAGGCACTTGGACGTAGATATGGTAATTCTCAGTAGCAAAAAAAATATGAATCTCCCTCACCGTAATTGGAAAGGCCCTTAGACGCCATGGACGCCAACACAGATTTGAATAGAAGGGAGAAACAATCGATCCCGACACCGATCAGCCACTGGAACCTCCTCACCTTTGATAGCTGCAAGGAGGGAAAGAATAGGGGAGATGCTTGAGAGAGGTTGCTAAGGCCATTAACCATTGGCGCATTCTCTCCAGGGATAATAAAATCAACACCATAAGAAGTAAGCGGGACTGTCCACACTGCCAACTGTGTGTTTTGAAGCCATGCACAGCCCTTAATACACTGGAGAGTACCGTGTAGCCGTGCGTCCCCACCCTGGCCATGAAGACGTCCATTGAGAAGACCAAACACAAGTTCATCCCTTTTATTTTGGTTTGTGTGGCGTGTATATATATATATATATTAAACCTAAAAAAAAGGATTATATATATAAAAGGGTGTGATTATAGTTTTGAAAGCCAAGATGCTTTTGCCTAGGAAACTGGATTTGGTAGGATTTTGCCAAACTGCCATGTACCATTAGTGAGGGAGACAAGATGAATACATGGCACTCAACCAATTTAAGTAGGCAGACAACTAAGTCTATGTAAAAAAAAAAAAAAACATTTCTTGAAGCCTTAAAAGAGGTTAAAATCCTCTTTTGATAGTTGTCAGAGTAAGGGCCCTTTGGTCACATAAATGCAAAAAAATAAACAAGTTTCTCATGGATATCAAATAATGTTGGCATAATAAAATGAAGTAGTGCTCAAAGTTCTGACATGTTATTTTGAATAGGAGTTCTAGTAAGCAAGAGAGTTTTTTCCACCGTAAACTGTAAAAATAGAAATAACTCAAAGTTTAAAAGAGAAAATTGAAGTGCTTCAAAATCCTGATTATCCTTTTGAAATGATAGTGCACATATATGTAACACATCAAAGGACTTCATATTGCTCAAACATTGCATGCCAAATGATAGTTCAAACTAGAGAGTGAAATTAAGAAACTAGATTTAAACTTACTGTATGCACTTTTAATGGCTTGAGCTTCATCTAAAATCATACACTGCCATTTAACTTTCCCGAGGTACTTCACATCGTTTAGTACTAGTTGGTAACTTGTAATGAGCATGTGGCAAATTGCTTCCCTGCAAAGAAAGGAAAAGACATAAGCACTTCCATCTAAGATACCGTATACATTATTCATTGAAAACCATATGGAAAAATATCACAGAATAAAAGTAACGAATCAGTTAAATAAGACTAAATTGTGAATCTTCGATAAAGTTGCTTAGGGTTTATCTTTTTCCGAAATATAATATAATACGTTCTTTAAGTCCACCCCAATAAATGATAATATTCAAATCAGGGAAGAAATTTCTTATTTCATCAACCCAATTATTCAACACAGAAGTAGGTGCAACCACCAAAAATGGTCCCCATATATTATTTACCTAGGAAATGGCAATACCGAGTCTTTATATTTATTGATTCTCATGTGATTATGTGAGTCCGAGCATTTCCATCACAAGTGGCTTCTTAGACTTGAAATCAAGAAGAAACCCATAGTCAAGTAGCCAAAAATGGTCATCATGCCACTGCAACTGTCTAATAAGAATGTTTAAAGCTGGGCAACACAATTGCAGTTTCAATAGCAATTCTTCAATTAAATCGCCAGACAACTTAGCAATGGCATGCAAGTCTTTCAGAACAATCAGGTCCAACGATCTAACCCTGTTGAAAGAAACAAGATTTTTTCTCACCAAAGTTAGACGAGACCTTATCTTCAAGTTTACAATTGTGCATATAGGAAAGTGCCACAGGAACATGATTGTTGCTAATATTGTTTCATTAGGAACCCATCATTGAAACCGTTGAATGAGTCAATAAAACCCTGGAAAATACACAAGAACAAATTTAAAAAGAGAGAGAGAGACAAAGAACTCACCATTTAATGAAGCCACTGCCATCTCTGGCTTGCTTCAAATTAGCTGGATCAACGTCTACTCTTTTTCTTTGCCTCAGAGGATTAGTTTTTGAAGATGTATGGGTGACTATTCTTATAAATTCTGTGAATAGTATCAAACAATGCAAGAAAACTACGCAGATGAAATCCCTGAGAATATATAGAGAGATGAAGTGAATTGTGAATATGGCATAATTTGTACAACCCGCACATAGCTATTCAACTTAAAAACCCCCAGCTTGCAATATCCTGAAAACAATCCGAACTATATTCTTGAATAAACAACATGATAATAAACGCGGTGCCCTTTATGGCTTCGATTCAGATAACCGTTTTGTAGCTATCCCACAATTAACAACTTACGAATACCACCACCGGGTAAATTACTTAATCCACACATCACATAATTGACAACTTATGGGTACATTTATTAATCCACGCCGCCACTCAGGCAATAAGACCCTAAAGTTTTCCACACGAATAATATGATAAATAAATATGTTTTTTTTTTTTTAATTTATTTTAATTAAAATAAAAATATACTTAAGTTAAACATTGTAAATGAAACAAAATTTTAAGTCAAACATAAAATTAATAGGCAGTGAACGACCGAATGATTGCTATAGTCCCTCTGACAGGGACTAATAAGAATGAAAATACACTTATCAAACTGTTTGTTTTTGGAATTTTTATCCCATATAAATTGGTTTATAATTTATATGCCATAAAGTGGGAGGTACAAGGGTGAAATTAATATGTTAATTTGTTGAAATTATCACAATAGGTGGATGTATTTGAAATTATTACTAGTTTAGGGGGGTGCTGTTAGAAAAACAAGATCACAGAGAAATAAAATAAAACAAATGCGGAAATAAAACATAGAAGATACACAATACAATAGAGATACAGATATACATGGTTCACCCAGTGTGGGCAACGTCCACCAGATAAATTGCCAGGTCCTTCCTTTATTATTATCCAACAAATGAAAGGATACAACCTACAACAAAACCGTTGTAACTTCCTCTTCTTTCTCTCACAATATCTTATCTCAGAATTCAATATTCACCATGATACATAGCCGCAATACGTTTCCCTCATAAAAGAGGGTTGCCTTTTAGGGAAAAAAACCCTAACATAATTTCTACCGTCGGATCTGTGACCTTATAATGAACGGTCTAGATTTACAATGAAATTACAATGTATATTTACAAGGCAATTTTTGCTTCGGGGGCCCAGTTGCCCTCGGACCCCATAGGGGGGGGATAAACCCCCCTGCACTCCCCCGTGTGGAGGAGTGTACATTATTCTAGGGTGTAAAGTCTTCATGGGGTATAAACACGGCTGAAAACAAAGACCCATGAATCAATAAGATAATCAGGCTCCACAACCAACAAGTGCACTTATTCATTGTAATTGAAGAACTAAACAATATTTTTCACTTCAAAGGGGGGCATGATCATTATTGTGTCAAATTTTGAAAGTTTGGAAAAATAGAAGAATATTTGTACTTCGTAATTAAAGTAATGATGAGAGTCAAGTGAAATACTATATCAACATCCTTTTTCATTGAGGCTATAAGAGGGTCAAGGCCAAGCCCTTACAATACTCTTTTGCAATGTGCAATGCTTCTTGTGCATGATAATATTCATTTTCTTAATTGTGTGGACTTGATAAGCAATTTATCATATAAAAATTGGTAAATTTATTCAGTGATTTAGACAAATTGGATGGACCCAAGAACTATAAGACTTGGAGTCGTCACATGAAAAATACATTAATTTTTAATGACTTGTGGAAAGATATATGTAATGGAGAAACAACTCCAATTAAGCTGACTAATGCCAGAGAAATGACAAAATGGGAATTAAGATATGAAAAGGCACTTGCACTTTTGAAATCCTTTGCAACAGATGAAATGTTTATACACATTGAAAATGAAACTGATGCTTGGAGTGCATGGATATTTTTTTAGAAGATTTTTAATACTCAATCTGAATCAAAACGAGTTGAGACTTATACTAAGTTTCTTAAACAAGAATTGGCTAAAGGGGGGGATGTTTTGGAGTACATTTCTCATATGAAAATATCATATTGGAATTAAAAAAATGTGGGTTTAAAGATGTGGAAGAAAGTCTTATGACCTCAATGAAAATAAAAGAGGAAGAAGATCATACAATGAAAATTATAGAGGAAGAGGAAGATTCAATGATTCAAGAAATCAAGACTATGGTCAAAGTCATGGTAGAATCCAAGGAAGAGGAAGAAATCAACAATACTTTAAGAGATCAAAAAATCAATCTCAAAGAGGTAAAGACATGTCTCAAGTCAAGTGCAAAAGATGTCTTCGCATTGGGCATGTGGCGGAAGAGTGTATAACATGGAATGTGATTTTTCCCAAGGATAAACAAACTTTCAAACAACATTCTAAGTCTAATGTTTCAACTTCAACCCAATATACATAAAATAAAGAAGTTGATTATGACCATGTGTTGAGAACAAATCAGGAGATTGACTTTGCATATTCAATTGCCACCAACAAATTGATGAGAAAAGATCATGAAGATGATTGGATACTACATACATGTGATACTCAACATATGTGCTACATAAAAGATTACTTTTGGACATATAAGGATATGGAACTAAATGCAATTTACTTGGAAGATGAAACAACTCTTACACCTCAAGGAAAAGGATCTATATGCTTTTCTCTTCCAGGAATGGGAAAAGTATTACTTTCCAGTGTCTAGTATGTTCCAACATTTAAAATAATTTGTTGTCCTTGGTGCTCATTAGACGAGGAAGCCATTAGATTATCATGGAATATGGTTGGATCAAAATTAATTCATTCAAACAAAATTTCAAAATAGTAATGAATGGCTATGAATATGGAAATTTTTTCAAGATATAAGGTACAATCATTCCTCACAAACATGATTTTTTAACATCAGTGGATTTATATCTAGATCCTTAAGATTATGGCATTACAAATTTTCCCATTTGAATTTTGAAAGCCTCAGTAAACTTAAAACAAATGAAATGGTTAAAGAATTTCCTACTTTCAAAAAGGAAGCTAGTAAGTGTGAAGCTTGTATCATTTTTTGTTTGTTTGTTAGTTTGTCCGTGACATGTGGGACTAACATGTGGCTAAGAAACCGTGACTTAGGGGCATCAAATCCATCAAAATCACCCGGGGATCGCACCCGGCCTGAGCCACACTAACCCTTAACATGGATGGATTTTTTGTCCCCGCAGGTTTCTAACCGATGACTTTAACATCACAGAGTGCCTTAACAATACACTCCATCACCGACTGTCCTACACCTCAGAGACGCGAGGCTTGTATCATTGGATAAAAAAAGAGGGATCATTTCCTCATAAGTACACGATGAGCAAACAAATATTTGCAACTAATCTATAATGACATTTGTGGTCCTATGGAATCTTTTTTTGGTGGATGCAAATACTTCATTATTTTCATTGATGATTTTACAAGGATGTCTTGGGTATATTTCTGAAGAACAAATCAAAAGCCTTTGAAAAATTCATACAATTTCAACGCTTAGTTGAAAATTCCACCAAGGAATGAATTCACTTCAAATGTATTTAAATATTATTACAGGAGAAATGGAATAAAAAGGCAGTTGACAAAATATTATACTCCATAGCAGAATGGAGTCAGAGAAAGAATGAACATAATTCTAACGGGAATGGAAAGATCAATGTTGCATTTCAAGGGGTTAAGCACACAATATTGGGTCAAAGCAGTTCATACAATAGTCTATCTAAGGAACCGATCACCCACGTCAGACTTAGATGGAATTACTCCATATGAAGCTTGGTATGGTACTAAGCTTTCAATTGATCATCTTTGAGTTTTTGGCTCCACTTTTATGCCTTAGTTCCTATGGAAAAAAATGACTAAGTTGGAAAAACATAGTATGAAATGCATTCTTATTGGCTATTTAGATCAAAAGAAAGGCTATAGGTTTCTATCCAATGGAAAATTCATTATTAGTCAAGATGTAGTCTTTGATGAGACAAAAAGAAAAATAGTTGGAGAGATTGATAATCTCCTTAGTCACTTGGAGAAAAAGGTAGATCAAGAAAAAAAATCCATCAAAGAAAAACAAATTGGACTGAAAAAGACTTATCCCCCAACATGAATGTGTAGATTTTAACCTTGTACAATTATTTGATGCAAACATATTTTCAATAAAACAACAGAAAAGATACAATGGAATATACACACATTACATAGAGATTTTTCCCTTGGAAACCCAAACCGAGAAAACCAACATATTCTATATTCATTCATATCATACATTGTTTACAATACAATATACATATAGGAGCCAACGACATCCAAAACCCTAATCCAATGACCTGGATTAGTCAACAACCCTAATTCCTTAACTAGAAATAGAAAACCATTGGTGAAAAAACCATGTGTCGAAAAACCGCCCAACAATGGACATGAAAATCGAGGTGACTCAAAAATCGAGGCAAAAAATGGAGATACATTTCCCGAGGAACAACAATTTTTAGTCATGCAAAGAATATAACACATACCCAACATTCTCCCACTTGTTGTTTTATTTGCATATAGGGGGTTGCAGGGTTACACAATCAACAATCCAGAGCACCAATGCCCATAGATCCTCTACACCAAGAGAACTTCTCAATGCTCACATATTTTGTTAATGAATCTGCAACATTATTCAAAGTGTCCACCTTCATCATCAAAACTTTCTTTTCTTCAACCATGTCTCTCACAAAGTGATATTGAACATCAATATGCTTTGTCTTTGAATGATAATCCGAGTTCTTCGCCAGAAAAATTGCACTCTAACTATCACAATCTATCCTTACAGCTTGTTGTACCAACCCAATACCTGAACACAATTTTTGTAACCATACTGCTTCCTTTCTTTCATGAGTGGCTACCATGTATTCAACTTCTGTAGTTGAAAGTGCCACTACATATTGTCTTTTTCTCATCCAACTGATTGCTCCACCAAACAGGTTAAACACATACCCGCTTATAGATCTCCTACGATCCACATCTCCAGCTCAGTATGCATCCACAAATCCATGTATATCCAACACTATGTCCAATCCTGGTCTTCCTTGATATCACAATCCATAGCTAGTAGTTCCACGCAAATAATTGAAAACCCTCTTTATTGCTATCCAATTCTCCTTGGTTTTGACATATAGATGCTCAAAACTCCCACTGCATGTGCAATGTATGGTCTAGTACAGACCATTGCATACATCGAAATACCAACCAGACTCACATAAGGAACATGATACATTTCCTCCTCCTCTTCTTGTGTCTTGGGACATTGATCCATAGATAAATTTACACCTACAGGAATAGGGACCCTGACTGTTTTACATTGTTGCATATTAAACCTCTATAATATTGCCTCCACATATTTTCTCTGATTTAACCAAAGTTTCCTTTTTTTCCGATCTCTTTTAATTTCCATGCCCAAAATTAAATTTGTAGCACCAAGATACTTCATGTCAAATTTAGAGAACCACCGAATTTTCACATCCTGGATAATCTCCTTGTTGTTTCCTATCAACAACATGTCATCCACATACAAGACCAAATAAATCAAATGATCACCAATTAATTTAAAATACACATAGTGATCCTCTTTGCTTCTTGTGAAGCCAAGTCCCAGGATATAAGTATCAATTTTTTAATACCACATCCTTGGTGATTGTTTTAAACCATACAGGGACTTTTTCAGTTTGCATACCAGCTCCTTATTTCCCTTCACAATAAAACCTTTTGGCTTCTTCATATAGATTTCTTCTTATAGATCCCCATGTAGGAATGTTGTCTTTACATCCCTCTGTTCTACGTCAAAATCAAATGCAACAACAACATATAAAAAAAATATAATAGAATTTAACT
>SNQJ01S0023443.1:60671-82868 GCA_010110895.2 Picea sitchensis
CTTAAAGAATAATGGTCATCATCTTGCAAACTTGCAGCACACCTCAAGGAAAAAATCAACAACAAATGAGTGGAACAACACTTCAAGAGTCCTAACACTTCTCACAAGTGTCCTAGGGTTTCACACTTAATCAACATTAACAAGGTCAAGCACCATGCCTAGGTACAACACAACCAAAACACCAACTCCCTCTTCATCAAAAGAACAATTTTTAGCAAGATCATTTTGATCCCATATTAGAATTTCTTCATTTATGTTTTTTATTGCAAATTTGAAATTCCACCTCACATTAGAGGTTTCTTGGATCTAATCCTTGTGATTTAAAAAAAAAACTATAATTGGGAGATTTAAATTAATAAAAAAATACTGTGATATAGTTATATAGCACTTACATCTAAGTTTGTTTCAAATTTGACATAAAAACACTCTATACCTTACTATCTACTAGCTTATAACAAAGCCTAATTATATCCCAAGGAAAAATTGCCCAACACTTGTGAGTGGTATAGATTCTACAAAAAACACCTAGTATACTAAGAACTTTATATAACATAATTAATTAACAAAATGTATGTTGATTGGTCACTTATTTCATTGCTACTTTGTCTTGATATAAATCCATTTTTACAAGTTCCATGTTATTTTCTAACTGGTGCATGGTTGTTACACATTATTTTGGTCACCTCGGTGATCACTTGACAACATGTGTCAATGTTCCCTGAAAATATTAAAAGAGACTTTCTCGATGGGAAAAATGATTTTCTTTCCTCTCTCAAAAACCATGTCAAGGAAGGTCGTTTCACCCTGCTATATGCATGGGGTGTGACGATTCCTGATTGTCGCACTCTTCCCTAAACTTGGACTGCGACATCGTCGCAGGCTGCTTGTACATAGGGTGCGATGATGTTTAAGCATGGGAAAAGTCATATTTCATGAATGTTCTAGAAGGGGATCTTCTAGAAGATGAGGTGGCATCCGATCGATTTGGATCTTACTCGCTTCTCTGATTTGGTGGGATAATCCTAATCTCGTCATCCATCTCTCTTTCACACTATATAAGGAGGGATCTCTCATGGAAAAGGCTAAGGTTGAATAAGCTAAGATTTGTATGGAGAGTTCTACTTAAGATTATGCTTGAGAGATTTTCTTTAGTTCTTCAAGTCAGATTGTGGATCTTCTTCATTCAAGTCATTTTGGAGAAAAGGTGTGTGTGTTGAAGAAAAGAGCCATTTAAATGGGACCTTGCAACATCAAGGCATAGGTTGTATTCTCCACTTTCTATTCACTTAATACAATAATGCATTTCTTCCCTATATAAGCATCTCGTATTCTATTGTATAATTCCTTGATCATATACATAGAATTCATTAGAATATATATATATATATATGTTTTCCTTCTTTGTTGGTTTGTGATTCTTAGACAAACTTACTATTTTGCAAACTTAAGGAAGGATCTACAAAGAGAACGCTAGCGAGGACAAGCGCCATTTAAAAGGTATGTCACTTGTAACCCATTAAACTAGTTCATATGATGATGAAGTTTAAGGAAAAGTGTGCATTCTGTTATGTTTTGTTCTAATTTCCTATGGAATCTAGGGAGATCTGTTTATGTCCGCATTTACCGATTAATTCGATAACAAAATTGGTGACTCCACTGGGGATGCGACTTTATTTTGTTTTTTTGCCTCTTATTTTCTTTTAGCCTACCTTATTTTGGTCAACTTCATTCTCTGAGTCTGTGGGTGATCCATCTAGACTCCCTGGGTCTGAAGGTTCAGTAAGGTTTTTTTTTCTGTCTTTCCATTTTCCTTTAGTTACAGAGATCGTCACACTGTACTATATAGACAGACTGCGACGATCCTATGAAGACACACTCTACTAGTGCAGACCAGTGCGACGACGTCACACTGTACTCTATTGGCAGCATGTGATGACCCTAGATCATCGCACTGTGCTCCACTGCAACCCACGACGATTCCTGTAGGAATTGTTGGAGAGATCCAATTTTTCTTTTTTCACCAGTTTTGCCTTAATTGCCCAGGGTGAACTTATGATACCAGTGATTGATTGATTTATAAGTTTGAAGCTTGCATTTGATTGATTTTTGAAAATTGAAAGTTTTTCTTTGTAAATTTTGCAAGTTTTGCTTTTGATTCTTGTCGCAAGGGTATAATCTCTAGATCTCGGTCCTGAGTGCTTGTTTGACAAAGAGTCTTTGATTTATTTGAAGTTTTGGATTGTTTTTACTTTCGAAATTGTTTATTGATTGTGAGACATTTTTTTTTGCATTTGACAAAAGACTTTCTTATCATTTCATGTTTCATGTTTTTGTCTACATTATGGGTTTGATTTGGGAATTGTGTTGAGAAAGTGTTAATTTTCTTAGATTACGCTTTCTTTTCTTCATTACATCTCTGATCTGATTTGAGAAAGAAAGAACTAAAGTCATTCTTCTTTTAGTGATCTTTCACAAGAAAATTATTGCATTCAAGATATTTGTGAAAAGAGAAAATTGGAAAATTTTGTAGCTTATGATTATTTGGAATTTTGCTCATTCGAAATTGAGAAATTGTGTTTTGTAGCTTTTGTATTTCAAAAAGAGATACCTTCTCCCTACTGTAATTAGAGTTCATTGAATTTAAAGATTTCATATTCATCTCTTCTTGCACTTTATTGGGTCAAGGTCACATACGTCATCAGTTTCATTTCCGTCTCCCTTTTGAGTAAACAACATCCTTTAAAATACAACGTAATTTTAAAATTTATAAGCAACTTTTATTTTCTAGAAATTCTCTTCACCAACATTAGCTAGGATAGTGCTTTGGAATAGGTTGTAAGTCACACTATCCAAAGCATCAAAACACATAATAGTATCTTGTGATAGGGAGAGTTCAAATCCACTTGCTGCATTTTGTCCCGGGAAGCCCTTCTAACACAAGGGTCAATCATGAGGTTGCATTGGGATTGACAGAGTTACTCATCCTTATTTGTTGGTATTAGTGTAAATATTGCGCTTATTATTGGGGGTCACTTGAGAATAAAATCCTGTGGGGACCTTCTCGAGTTGATTTCGGGCTAGATACCCTGCCTTTGTGTAATATCCCCAAGGACGAGCCCTGCTGTAATTATGTTTATGAATTGTAAATCATGTTTATGAATTGTAAATCATGTTTTGTAGGCTGGTGAGCTGAGTATTGATAAGCTGGTAGGCTTATGTGTTTAATAGGTCGAAGAGCCTAAGTGTTAAAGGCCAGGATCATGTTTTTGTATATGTAATATGCAGAACATTAATAAAGATTAAACATAGATGCGTGCAGACTAACCACGAAGGAAGAGTGATGAGGGACTAAGCTTCCACAAGGTGGGTAAAGAAAAAGGGGCTGAAAGGTTGGAAAGAGGGGCTAAGCTTAGGGGATTAATTCCTTGAGAATAATATTTTATTATTATTCTAAATCTATGGGACAAACATGTTTTTTTATCCTAAGTCTTGGGAGAGGCAACGCATACAGATCCAACCTGTGCAAAAGGGAACGCATGCTTGATGGAGTGCATGCAGCTTCATGGGTGACATGTGTCAGCCCAGGCGCATGCAATTTAACTCAAGAATTGAGCCGTGATGGGGGTTCGTCCTCCATTCTGCTGTCCGCTATCTAAACAGAGGGATCTTTGCGTCTAATCTCTGCATGCCTCACGCATCTTTGAAACCCGAAGCCTGTGATGTTTTCTTGAGAGGCCGATACACCTATGTCAGAACCGTTGAGTCTATGTTCGACCTCTGTGTGGATTCCTTGTCTCGCACCTTGAAAACCAGTGGAAAACCCGTGGATTGAGCCATGTCACCTGTTTTTTTTGTGAGCCTAGCCTATCCTTTCTTGCAGAGTCGATCCCATACCTGAATTGTCTTTGGTTTGCTGCCTTCTGTGTTTCCTGAGTGGAATTGACTAGTTGTTGTTGCTGTTATCATCACCTTACGGGAATTGGGTTGAAACTGGTTGAAGAAGCGGGTTGTCAAGCCCGTGGTAGAAGAGGCAGGTTGTCAGGCCTGTGAGCAACTCTCTCTAGGTGAGAGAGTCTGTTGGGAAGTGGTTTTCTCCCAGAGAGAGTCCAACACTAGCTACGAAGCTCTAAGAATTCTTGATTCGGCCTGTTTCCAAGACCCAGAGAGGGAGGTGAAGCACTGATGGACTGTGCTTGTGAAGGTGTATACTCCCGGGTGGAACATGCATGTGGGGAATGAGAGTCCGTGAGTAGTGGGCGTAAGAAGGCTCCTGGAGAGAATCCTTCCGGTGTCTCTATGCAGTTTTCCTATAACCTCAATCTAGTCTAGGATTCCCTTGCCTTGGGTGGAGCTTGGTCCCACCTCGGGGTTGACCCACTGCTTAGCGTGATGAGCAGTGTGGTCTAAGGTTGGGAGGTTTGTGAAAGGTTTGCACGTGGTTGGTGGAGTTACTACCATTTCAAAGATAAGTAAATGCATTTGTTTAATTTCAATTAAAATGCATGTCTGTGACGCTTGCAATATTATCATGTATTCCATTGCAATTATGAATTACTGTTAATTCTATTACTTCTGTATGTTAGCAATAATCCTGTGATTAATCTGTACTATTTAGTTAAATCTATTAATTAGATTTAATATGCATGTTATATTTAAATTTATGAGAATGTTATTCAGTGTAGTATCGTTGCCCAACAAGTGGGTTGAAGGCTGGGGGCATTACAATATGGTATCAGAGGCATAGTTTCCACACTAAGCCTGGATGGGTCGGATAAGTGGTCTTTGGACCCAAGGTTTCAAGTGGAAATAGTGTTCGGATGGAACCAATTTTGAACCTTAGAATGTTTCTGAGTGCCAAGGGGTTACTTGGCCATGTTATGAAGCTCAAGATGAGTAGCGATAGAATAAAACTGCAGCCGACATGGTATTTGACCATAGAGAGAGAGAGAACTCAACTCTTGGGGTGTTCGAGTCGTAGGATCTGTTCGGAAGGAGAGGAAAAACCTTTACGACTGTCATATTTGGAGAAGGTACATGATGGTTATCCTAGATTCCTTTCATAGTTTGAAAATCAGGAGAATTTGGGTGCGCTGAGGCACAAACCTCAGAAACCCAAAACTTCGATATTCCGGAAGGGATCTACGCCGTAGATCTGAGAAGAAGCCTGACTGTTAGATCTTGTGGCAGATTGTAATTTTGGGAATTTGACTATCGGGAGAAGTGGGATGGGTTGATGCACAAACTATCGAAAATCGAAATTACGAAGTCCCGAAGAGTCGAAGTAGTGGGTCATGCTGACGCCACTTGGATGGACGTGGACACATGGGATTTGTGCCATGTGCTAGTGAGTTCCGAAGAAAAAGGTTGACGCAGTGGGGCAGGATGACATCGCCTGGGGTGACGTGGACCTTCCTAAGTGCACCACGTGTCACCACTGTGGTGGGTGACAACTGTGTTATGGGCCCAGAGGATAGAGGATCCAGAAGTTCAGAAGTTGCGAGATTGGAAGGAAGTAAGCATGAAGGCTTCCGACACCCGAAATCCTGAAGTCCTGATTAAGAACTTATTGGTCTAGCATTTGGTCATAGCCCGTGGTTGTAGGGGTTGAGGCTAAGAGAAAAGGGATAAGGCCTAAAATTGTTACAGAGCAGAGCAGAGCAGAGCTCGGAAAATTCATGAAAACTGAACGTTTTTCTTAAATCATGTTGGTTTTTGAATGCTGTGGGAATTGTTAAGGAATAATGGCCTGACAAATTCTAGTTGTCTGCACATTGTGATGCAAAAGTTCAATAGGTTCCAGAACTGAATAGAATTGTCACTGAGTGCAAAAGAAATGGAAGAGGCACGAACTGCTTCCAGTTCAGAGAATGAAGCAAAAGGAATGGATGTTCATTTGGGAGTTGAAGGGTCAAACTCCAATGGGCATGGAGAAGAGATAGATAAGGAGGGAAACATGATGTAAATCATTGAAAGATTGCAGAAAGATGCCCAAACTCATTGAGCAGATAGCATAAAGCTCAGGAAAAACAAGGTGAATTCAACGTAAAGTTGTTAAAGAGTTTGGAAAGAATCGAAAAGAAATTGGAAAAGGAGAGTGAATCAAGCAAAACAGGGAGTCGTAGGACCCCTGAGAAAAAAAGAAGATCAAGGAGTGTTAGTAGACATCAACGTCGCTCCCCAAAGAATTCCAATAAGGAAGCACGTAGTATTTCAAGCCCATATCCTACCAGAAAGCATAGGAGGTCTGGAGTGGATGAACTGAAAGGAGAAATGAATAAGATTAAGCCTCCTACGTTTGATGGAGAACATAAGAAGGAGGAATATTCTGAGACATGGTTGCTTGGCATGAGGAAATATTTCCAACTGCAAAATTATTCCTCTCATGCAGAAGGAAGAATTGTGATGTATCAACTGAAAGGAAAAACATCCATGTTATGGGATCAACTTGTGCAGGTGCAACACATTAGAGAGAAAGATATCACTTGGAAATAATTCAAGAGGTATTTTGAGAAGAAATACTTGACTAAAAGATATTATGATAGAAATATGAAAGAGTTCTTTGAACTCAAGCTGGGCAGCATGACCATTGATGAATACAAACGAAGATTTTTGGAATTACTGAAGCATGTTCTGTTCATCAAAGATGAGACTGTCAAGATTCAAAGGTATTTGAGTGGACTGCCACCTTCCATTGGGGACAAGACTCAGTATGATGACCCTAAGACTATGGAAGAAACTATAAGAAGAGAGAAATGTTTATATGATCAACAAGGAGAAAAGCCTACTTTTCGGAAGGCTTGGGATGACAAGAAGAAATTCCAGATGGATCAGAGGAAGAAGGGAACTAAGACACCCTTTTTTAGAAACAATCCTCAAGGACAACCATCATTTAGAGATCCAAGAATGGTTGACGTAGGGGAACAAAGGCCAAGGCAGACACCCATTCAGTGTTGGGGCTATCAGGGAAACCATAAGTACATAGATCGTCCCCACAAAAATGGCAAAGTGAGAATTGTCCATAATCTTCATCAAGATGAAACAGTGGAGGACATGGGGTAGTAGAATACCAAGGATCTATGCAGCCCTGGACAACAATCAAGATGAATTTAAGTCGCACATGATTGAAGTGGAAGGTATGATTAACAACCAACCATTTACTATTTTAATTGATTCAGGGGATAGCCATAGTTATATAGATCCTAGAGTGGTGGGAAGTTTGCATTTGTCGAGAAGAAAACATGAAAAGTCTTGGTTAGTGAAGCTGGCTACAGGAACCAAGAGAGGAGTCACTGAGTTAGTTAAGTTCTGTCCAGTGGACATGAATGGACTGAGCATAAAGGCTGAATTGAACATCCTGCCTTTAGGTTCTTATGATTGTCTAATTGGGATGGACTGGTTGGACCAACACCATGCCATCTTGGACTGTCATAGCAAGGCATTCACCTTCCTAGATGAGGAAGGGAATCAGAGAACAATCCGAGGAATTCCCATAAATTTTTCTATCAAAGAAATTTGAGCAATGCAGCTGAAGAAGTGCTACAGAAAAGGCTGCCAATTAATTGCAGCCCATGTGGAGGAAACATATAAGGATGAGATCTAAAAGATTGGAGATCATGTGGTACTAAAGGATTTTGAATATGTATTCCAGGAGGTACCCAGACTACCTCTGTAAAGAGATATTGACTTCTCTATAAACTTGATGCCTGGAGCAACTCCAGTGTCGAAATCTCCTTACAGAATGAGTATGCCAGAGCTGAAAGAATTGCAATTGCATCTTGAAGAGCTTCTGAAGAAGGGGTATATACACCCAAGTGTGTCACCTTGGGGTGCCCCTGTCCTATTCATGAAGAAGAGGGACAGGATGCTAAGATTGTGTATCAATTTCAGACAATTGAACAAAGTAACTGTAAATAACAAATACCCTCTGTCAAGGATTGATGACCTCTTCGATCAGTTGAAGGATGCAAAGATATTTATGAAAATAGATCTCAAGTCGGGATATCACCAGGTAAGGATAAAGGATGAAGACATCAACAAGACCGCCTTTAGAACAAGGTATGGTCATTATGAGTTCATAGTGGTGTTGTTTGGACTAACAAATGCACCCCCTGTTTTTATGTGCCTGATGAATGGTGTATTGAGGGACTATCTAGACAAGTTTGTCATAGTCTTCTTGGATGACATTCTGGTGTATTCCAAGTCAGAGGAAGAGCATGAACAACATCAGAGGATGGTGTTTCAGGTGCTAAGAGAGCACCAAATGTATGCCAAATTGAGAAAGTGCTCATTTTATCAGTAGCAGATCCATTACTCGGGGCATATTATTTTGAAGGATGGGATAGTTGTAGATCCTGAGAAGATTGAGGCCATTAGAGAATGGTCAACGCCAAAGAACATGACGAAAGTCAGATCCTTTATGGGTCTAGCTGGTTATTACAGAAGGTTTATTGCAGGGTTCTCGAGGATAGCTCACCCTATCACTTCCTTGCAAAGGAAGGAGAACAAATTTCAGTGGACAAAAGATTGTGAGAGAAGCTTCCAGCAATTGAAGCAATTGTTAACTAGTGCTCCAATCCTGAGGATTGTAGTTCTGAATGAATACTTTGTAGAGTGTACAGATGCATGCAAAGAAGGACTGGGAGGAGTCCTCAGTCAGAATGGGTTCGTAATTTTTTATGAATCCAAAAAATTGAAAGAGCACGAAAGGAACTATGCAACTCATGATTTAGAGTTGGAAGCCATAGTACACGCTCTAAAGAAATGGAGGCATTACCTCATGGGAAGGAGGTTCGAACTGAGGATAGACCATAATGGTCTGAAGTATTTGTTTGATCAGCCAACCTTGAACGCTAGACATAGTAGGTGGTTGGAGTTTCTCTGTGAGTACGATTTTGATATCAAGCATATCAAAGGGAAGGAGAATAAAGTGGTTGATGCACTCAACAGGAGAGTACATAAATTACATGCTACAACTATTAGCATGTACCGAACTAATATTAAAGGCAAAATTTCGGAGGCTACAAATACTGATTTGCAGTACAGGGATTTGGTAGCAAAGCTACAACAAGGTGAGATGCCAGAGAAAGTGAAAAATTATAAATTGGAAACTGATGGAATACTTCTGTACAAGAACAAAATTTGTGTACCTAATGTCCAGGATTTGAAAGTTGCGATTTTGCATGAAATGCATAATGTGCCTTATGCAGGGCACTCTGGATATCAGAAAATTGTGGCAGTAGTCAAGAGCCATTACTTTTGGCTAGGTATGAAGAAATAGATTGTTGAATACATCGCCAGATGTATGGAGTGCCAGAAGATTAAGGATGAGCATAGGCACCCAACAGGGTTGCTGCAACCTTTACCCATTCCTGGGTGGAAGTGGGAAGTGGTGACAATGGATTTCATCACAGGATTGCCTAGAACAGGAAAACAACATGATTCAATCATGGTGATAGTGGACAAGATTATGAAATCTACCCATTTCATTCCGTTAAAGATTACTCACAAGGCAACGAATGTTGCCGACATATTTATGAAGGAAGTGGCACGATTGCATAGAATTCCCAAGACAATTGTGTCTGACAGAGACCCAAAATTTACCTCAAATTTATGGAAAGGGTTATTCAAGGAGTTCAGAATGAATCTGAACTTTAGTACAACCTATCATCCTGAGTTGGATGGGTAGACAGAGCGGGTGAAATGAGTAATAGAAGACATGCTAAGTGTGTATGTGATGGATAAACCATCGAAATGGAAAGACTACCTACACTTGGTAGAATTTGCCTACAATAATGGGTATCAAGCATCATTGAAGATGAGCCCACTTGAAGCACTTTATGGCAGAAAGTGCAATACTCCAGTAAGATGGGATAATCCAGCTGATAGGGCAGTAGTTGGGCCAGAGTTGCTCAAGGAAATGGAAGAACAAATGCTAAAAATTAAGTAGAATTTGAAAGCTGCCCAAGACAGGCAGAAAAGTTATGCTGATAAAAACATAACCCACAGAGAGTTTAAAGTGGGTGATCATGTTTTCCTGAAAGTGAAAGCCAATAGAAGTTCCATGAAGCTGGGAAACTGTGCCAAGTTGGCATCCAGATTTTGTGGGCCATTTGAAATCCTAGAAAGGATTGGGCTAGTTGCATATATGCTTGCATTACCTGCATCCACGACTGTACATAATGTGTTTCATGTTTCATTGCTTAAGAAATATATACCCGATGCTAATCATGTAATTGATTGGAATGTGATTCAGGTGGAGCAAGAAGGTGTTCTGTAAGCGCATCCTGTGTGCATATTGAACTGAAAAAGAAAACAACTCCGGAATTGAGCCATAGGGCTTGTAAAGGTCCAGTGGACCTGGTATGGTCCTTAGGATGTGACTTGGGAACATGAAGATTCTATGTGGGCCGAATATCCACATCTTTTTGAATATTTTGAAAATCTTGCTGATGTTGTGTGAAAGTTGCACTGAGGACAGTGAAAAAATAAGGGGAGGGGATTGTAATATCCCCAAGGACGAGCCCTGTTGTAATCATGTCTATGAATTGTAAATCATGTTTTGTAGGCTGGTGAGCCAAGTATTGATAAGCTGGTAGGCTTATGTGTTTATTAGGCTAGAGAGACTACGTGTTAAAGGCTAGGAGCATGTTTTTGTATATGTAATATGCAGAACATTAATAAAAATTAAACATCGTTGCGTGCAGACCGACCACAAAGAAAGAGTAATGGGGGACTAAGCTTCCACAAGGCGGTTAAGGGACAATAGGCTGAAAGGTTGGAAAGAGAGGCTAAGCTTAGGGGCTTAAGTCCTTGAGAATAATATTTTATTATTATTCTAAAGTTGTGGGACAAACATGTTTTTTTTATCCTAAGTCCTGGGAGAGGCAACGCATATAGATCCAACGTGTGCAAAAGGGAACACATGCTTGATGGAGTGCATGCAAATTCATGGGAAACATGTGTCAGGCCAGGCGCATGCAATTTGACTTAAGAATTGAGCCATGATGGGGGTTCGTCCTCCATTTTGTCGTCTGTTCTCTGAACTAAGGGATCTCTGCGTCTGATCTCTGCATGCCTCATGCAGATTTGAAACCCGAAGCCTGCGATGTTTTCTTGAGAGGCCGATACACCTCTGTCGAAACTGTTGAGTCTGTGTTCAACCTCTGTGTGGATTCCTTGTCTCGCACCCTGAAAACCAGTGGAAAAACCATGGATTGTGCCTTGTCACCTGTGTGTTTTGTGAGCCCAACCTATCCACTCTTCCAGAGTCGAGCCCGTGCCTGAACTGTCTTTGGGTTGCTTCCTTCTATGTTTCCTGAGTGGAATTGACCAATTTTTGTTGCTTTTATGCTCACCTTATGGGAATTGGGTTGAAACTAGTTTAAGAAGCGGGTTGTCAGGCCCGTGGTAGAAGAGGAAAGTTGTCAGGCCTGTGAGAAACTCTCTATAGGTGAGAGAGTCTGTTGGGAAGTGGTTTTCTCCTAGAGAGAGTCCAGCACCAACTATGGAGCTCTGAGAATTCCTGATCCAGCCTATTGCTGAGACCTAGAGAGGGAGGTGAAGCACCGATGGAATGTGCTTGTGAAGGTGTATACTCCTGGGTGGAACAAGCATGTGGGGAATGAGAGCCCATGAGTAGTGGGCGTAAGAAGGCTCCTGGAGAGAATCCTTCTGGTGGACCTCAATCTAGTCTAGGATTCCCTTGCCTTGGGTGGAGCTTGGTCCCAGCTCGGGGGTGACCCATTATTGAGCATGATGAGCAGCGTGGTCTAAGGATGGGAGGTTCGTGGAAGGTCTGCACATGGTTGGTGGAGTTACTTTCATTTCAAAGATAAGTATATGAATGTGTTTAATTTCAATTAAAATGCATGTCTGTGACGCTTTCAATATTATCATGTATTCCGCTGCAATTATGAATTAATATTAATTCCATTACTTCTTTATGTTAGTAGTAATCTTGTGATTACTCTGTACTGTTTAGTTAAATCTATTAATTATATTTAATATGCATGTTATATTTAAATTTATGAGAATGTTATTCTGCGCAGTATCGTTGCCCGACAAGTGGGTTGATGGCCGGGGGCTTTACACTTTGCGCATGGATCGGATTGTCGACTCTTTCCCTAGTAATCATTGTCATAATTGGTAACCTTAGTAGCCTATCTCTTTAGGGTCTTTACACAAGGTGACTATGGAGGGGAAAGTCTTCACGGTACATGGAATCGGCATTGGCCAAACTCACTCAGGATCCTTAGAGGGTATACCCATGATTATGTGTGGGAGCTTGCACCAGGGTGTAAGTCTATTAAGCAGGTCATCAATGTAATTTTTCCACTTGATTTATCCCAACCCCTTCTTGTCTTGATTTTGTGACGTTGGATTTCATCACCAACTAGTGACTTCAAAATAAGAAGGTTTGTTTGCTTGGTTTGATTTCTAGATTTTATTAGTGAGTGCTATTTGTTTCTCTAGTTGGCCATAGATTTGTTTCGTTCTTTATTTGGTGCGGCCAACATCGGCCTTCGCCGTTCACGTAGGATGCAAGGGCTACCTCCGAAAGATCTAGAAGGTTACCTCCCTTTGCTTCCTAACTCACCAGAGGGCTGTCTCGAAGGAGCAGTAAAAAACGAAGTAGCTTATGAGATTGGAAGTTCCACTCCTTTAGAGGAATCGATACTTCCCCCAAATCTGTTATTGAGTGTTATACAAGATCCACATTTTCTTTGGATGAATTCATCAGGAGAACTTGTTGTTGAATCTGGAGTAGACGATTCACTATTTCAGAGTGAGTCATTTAGAACCCCGGTTCGTAATACTGGAGTTTTTTGGAAAACCTCCTCGGGACACGATATTTTTGATAAACTAGCATTCCTGGAATCACAAACGCCTATGACTTCCGCTTCTTATAAAGCACCTTTAGATCATTTTACTAGCACAACTAGTAATGTTGTCACGGTCCAGACCAATTATTAATTGGTTCTCACTCAATTCTTCCTCTCCAGATCACCAACTCTACCATGGTCCCATAAGATACGACTGTTTCCACTAGAAATGTGGTTATCACTCAAGATCCTATTGGAACACCACTTTCTCTTAGATCAAATCTGTCACTTCCCCCTATGTATAACGCTTTGAATAATTCCATTGCTATTCTTGCCCAGAATCCATCCGGAGGGTCTGGAGGGTCTAACCTTTTTGTTCCTCCTAGGTATAATGCTGCTAGTCACTTTGTTCCTACACCTACCCAGGTTCTCTCCGGGGAGCCTTAGGCTCCTCCTCCACCTTTTTCTGGAGGATCTAATCGTTCTGGCCCTAGTGGCTCCAACCCAGTTGGGGGCACCAATCATTCTGTCACTTCTGGTTTTCAGATTCCAGTTGGGGGGCAACCTCAATTTGGGGGGAAACCTCAAATTGGGGGACAACCTCAACTCAGGGGGCAACCTCAAGTTGGAGGCCATAACCTAGTTTATGGGCAAAGTATACCTATGTTACAATCTCAACCTTGGAATATTCCTTTCCAAGGGAATCAACAATCGTCTAGGGGGAAACATCCTCAAGTTAATTCTTTTGTACTCGCCCACCTCGGACAACCATATCCAGGTTCTATGAATCCTACCTGGGGTCAAAATTTTCAGTCTAATGTTCCTTTCCAAGGGAACATACCTAACCACCCAAACCCTGTTTCTTATTTGACCCAAAATCCTCCACAACCGAATCTGTCAGGACTGTCTAACTATCTACATACTTCTTATGGTCCTACTGGTATACCTACGGGATTACCTCCTCAAAACTACCAGTTTCCTCAAGTGAATAGACAATTTCCTTTTCTTGCTACTTTGGATTTACTGTATTTATCTAGGATTTTGAATAATCCTATTTTGCATTCTCTTTATTGTCCTGTCATACCGACCAAATTACCATATGAAATTCCTAAGTTTAATGGTCGATCAGGAGAAGACCCAAATAATCACGTCATGACTTTCCATCATTAGAGTTTGTCCAACTCATTGATGGATGACTCTATAAGATTACGATTTTTCCAACGAACTCTTACGGGTTTGGCATCCATATGGTATATTGAATTACCACGGGGATTATTTAACGAATTTAACACTTTAGCCATGGCATTATTAACACATTACCAGTTTCCAATTTGATACGAGACAAGAACCGAAATTTTGAGTTCTTTTAAACAATCCTCTTCCACTCATATTTCTGATCATATCCATGAGTGGAGGAGAAGACGCTTAATCAAAGTTCCCCTTCCTGATCAAATATTGGATGAGTGGTTTACCAAATCACTCATTGGGCCCATGACACGTGATTTCGCCATGGGTGGTGTTGTCACTAAATAGAAAATGATTAGTCGTGCTCAATATCTAGATCTTGTTTATTCACAAACATGCACATTATATGACTTGATCCCTGATTCTCCTCGTCCTTCTATGAATTCTACCCCAACACCTCCAGTATCTTCTCATGCTATTGATGGCGTGATTGGCAGCTTTCATGCTGAGACTCAGTCTACACAAGCTAGTCATTCCAATCCCAAGTATACCACTTCTAATGTACAAAATACTCCTACTCCTACTCCCACTCCTTCTCCCGGTAAAACTTCTAAAGTCAATTCGGTTCAATCTACACCTACCGGTAAAAATAAAAATAAAAATAAAGGGAAGGGTAAGAATAAGGAAGACAAAAATAATAATCAACAATCTGAGAAACAAAAAACATAGCCTACTGATGACAAGGACAAACATAAACCTTGTTACCCTTGCCTTATTTGTGGTGATGACCATTATACGAAATATTTTCCACGACGTGTTGAGGTTACTAAGTGCCTATAGGTGATCGAGAAGCCTCCTACACCCGCCGTCTTGTCGCAACCTTTTCTTTCTCAGCAACAGGCCCAATTGGTCATTCATGACCAACCTTCTCCCTCTACCACGTCTTATGTTCTTATGTGTACTAGTGACTCCAAGAAGAATGAAGTTGTAGTCACAACTCGGTCCAAATATTATTCTCCTTCGAAAGAGAAAGTTGATGATTTACAACCTCCGTTGGTTCAACCACCTCCCCCAACTTCACCTCCAAATGGTCCTCTTCATCTCGAACGAACGGGTCTAGATATAGTTCTTCGTCCTCCTCCCAGGGGCGTTGTTCAAAAGTCTTCATTTAATCCTCACACACGTGCTGCCCAAAAATACAGTATTGTAGAAGACCTTGCGTAAGAACCCTCTGTGATGTCAGCTCTCGAAGTCCTTCAAAGTTGTCCTACTCAATGAAAGGCACTGTTAAAGGCTATTGGTGGAATTGATCCTACCAATACTAATTTAATAATATTTGACTTGGAAAATCATATTCCAAGGCTTCCTCCTCAATTAGCATTTTAGATCCAAGTGGCTGTGGAAAATAAGAATATATGTCGAACTGTTATTGACGAAGGAGCCTCGACTTGCATTATGTCTGTCACTTTTTGGAAAGCTATTGGCTCTCTTTCCCTTACCGAGTCACACAAAACTCTTAAAGATTTTAATGGTATGGGGTTTAAACCTTATGGTGTTCTTCCGTCGTTGTCTATTATGTTAGAAGGTAAAGTGGTTAATGTCGAGGTTGAGTTCTTTGATGCAGCTCTCGATTATAACCTTCTACTTGGCCGTAGCTGGATTGACTCCATGCGCGCAATTGTTTCTACTCTTTTCTGAGTGTTACATTTCCCACACCAAGGAAAAGTCATTACTGTTGATCAACCAACCTTCTTTAATTTTGATTCACATACTAGCAATGTACCTTTTATTTCGAAAACACCTCCCGGTTATGAGAATGTCAGCGTCAGTCTTTTAAAAGATTCAAACTTGATGGGTAGTTTTCCTATTCCACCACCCAATATTCCTCCTCCTTTTGTCGCCTCGATTAACATGATCTCAACCTATGTTCATGAAACCCCCGAGTATTATGACCCATGGATAGTACCTAATCTAGTTACTATCTTTGTTATGGTGACTGAATGTCTTTAAGTCCGGTGGAATCAACTTATCAAGCTATTCAATCGACAACTCCTTCTCCTCCTTCTCTTTGTGATACATCTCTTGATCCGTTCCACGTGATATTTCCTACTGATCAAATGATCATGTCAGTCATGTCTATGGAAGATACTCCATGGGAAGATGGGCATCATCGTTCTATTCTCTTCCTAGAACATGAGACCATAGAGAGTTACCAACGGATTTCGACTTCGTCTACCTTTGTTGTTATTTCTTCTATTTTTGAGTCAACACACGATGTTTTGTATGAAGGGAACTTGAGTAATGTTTCACCTACCGTTCCTCTTGACATATCGATTAAACCCGGAGTCATGGAAAATGTTCGTATCGATGCCTTATGTTCTACTGATGAGGTCTGCACTTATAAAACCCCTTTTCAAGAATTCTGTGACGTTTTTTCCTGGAGTTATAAAGAAATACCTGGTATCGATCTTGATATTTTTGTGCATGAGATTAAGACTTACCTGAATGATAAACCCGTTCGGCAGAGACTTCACCCAGTGCATCCACGTAAAGTTGTTGCTATTGAGCTTGAAGTTGAAAAAATTCTTAAAGTTGGCTCTGTCTATCCCGTGGCTTTGACCGATTGGGTGTCTAATCCTGTTCCATTAAAAAAGAAACAAGGTATGATCCGTGTTTGTGTAGATTATAGGGATATAAAAAAAGCTTGTACCAAGGACAATTATCTGAACCCTTTCGTTGACCAGATTGTTGATGACTGTGCCGGGAGTGAAATCTTCTCCTTAATGGACAGTTTCTCCGTCTATAATAAAATCAATATTTTAACAACGGATCAACATAAGACTATTTTTATTTTCTCTTGGGGAACCTTTGCATACCAGAAACTTCCTTTTGGTCTCAAAAACATTGGGGCGACTTTTCAGCGCGCTATGTCTTACGTTTTTCATGACATTAAACACATTGTACAACCCTATCTCGACGATCTACTGATGCATTCCATGCGTCATCAAGATCACTCGACACATTTACGAGACATTTTCCTACGCTGTCGTTATTATCGTATACGTTTGAATCCACACAAATGTGTTTTTTGTGTGGAATCTCGACGACTTCTTGGTTTTATCGTGTCTATACATGGGATTCGGGTAGACCCTTTGAAGGTTGAGGCTATTCTTAATATACCTCCTCCTTCCACACTACGCCAACTCCAAATTTTGCAAGGGAAGGAAAATGTTTTACGTCGATTCATCCCCAATTACGTTGAATTAACGAAAGGATTTACTCGGCTTCTCAAGAAAGGCTACAATTTTGTATGGGACAATACTACAAACAAAGCCTTCGAGGCTTTAAAACTCGCCTTAACCCGTACATCACTGTTGTTTCCACCTCACTATAGCCAAGATTATTTCCTATACTTAGCTGCTTCAGACTCTACCATTGCTATGGATTTAGTCCAATAGGATGATTCAAACGATGAACATGTTATATACTATTTTAGTCGGAGTCTCACGACTACCGAAACCAAATATTTACATGTGGAGAAATTGTCCTGGGCAGCTGTTCAGGTTGTTCAACGTTTTCGTCACTACATCTTATTATGCAGAACCACAGTTATTTCCGATTGCAACCCCATGAAATATATCTTTACTCAACAATTGCTGGGGGGAAAGTACTCTAAATGGATAATTATCCTCCAGGAGTTTGATTTGGAGTTTGAACGCGCCAATTCAAAGAAGTCTTTGGTTTTTTCCGAATTGATATGTGACCTTCCCTCTACTAAGACAAAAACTGTGGCAAAGGATTCCTTACCTGACGAATCCCTCTTTCTGATCAGTTCTGATGACATATGGTACAGATATATTATCATCTATCTCCAGACCCAAACTTTTCGGCCTGATATTTCTAGTACAAATTGTCGTCGTATCCAGTATCAAGCCCATCAATACATTATCCATGGTGATACCCTTTACCGTCGTGGTATTGATTCCATATTTTGACAATGTCTAACCTACGATGAAGCTGAGAAAGCATTGAATAACTGTCACTTTGGAGCATGTGGCGGTCATATGTCTTGGTATGACACTGCCCAAAATATCTTACGAGCTAGTTATTTTTGGCCTTCGTTGTTTAAGGATTGCATTACTGCCATCCAAAAATTCCACGCTTGTCAAACCTACAACAATAAGATCCGATCTCACCCTGCTTCTCTTCACCCTGTAGTTTCCGTTGGTCCATTCGCTAAATGGGGCATTGAATTCATGACATGTAACCCTCACTCGGCTGGGGGGCATCGATACATTATTGTAGCTGTGGATTATTTCAATAAATGGGCCGAGGCGATGCCTACATTTGATAATACCGGGAAAACTGAAGCGTTGTTCATATTCAATCATATCATTACTATATTTGGTGTCCCTCAAGCCATCGTTACTGATCACTGTAGTCATTTTCATAATTTCATGATGTCTGAATTTACTGAGAAATTGGGTCTTCGACATGAAAACTCAACCCCCTATTATCCACAGGCCAATGGCTAGGCTGAAGCAATTAACAAAGTTTTCACTACTATGCTTCGACAGATGGTAGGAATTCATAAGTCAAATTCGCACACGATGTTGTTCTCATCATTGTGGGCCTATCAGACATCCGTCAAGTCTTCCATGGGATTCACACCTTTCCAAGTAGTATATGGTATCAAGGAAATTTTGACGATTGAATGTGAAATCCCATATTTGAAACTAGCCGTCGAACTTCTCCCTAACACCTCTGTTGAAGATGAACCTCTTTTGTATTTGATGCAATTAGACGAAACCCGTCGTGATGCCGCCTTAGTCATTGAAACTCATAAAAGGTGTGTTAAATCCCAATATAACAAGCATGTCAAACCACATGTTTTTTTTCTGAAGGTGATCTAGTTCTTCTTTACGATCAAGATCATGACTTACTAGGGGCCAATAAATTCGAGCCCATGTGGCGGGGTCCTTATATTGTGAAATGAGTGTTGGAGAAAGGGGCTTATGAGCTGGTGGATTATGATATAATCCCTTTGAGTGAACCTAGAAATGGGTTTTACTTGAAGAAGTACTATGCTTAAATCATTTTTGCATAAGTGCTCTGTATTTTTAGTGTATCATACTTGTGTGTTTTTTCGTTTTTGGTTCCACCTTTCGATTGCTTACCTTTCATTATGCTTGGTTTCCAGATGTCGATGTCTTTTCTACCCTATATTGTCTTCGCTGATGGTGCTAGTCGCAGTACTAAAAACTTAGCGTCTGCTGCTTGGGAAATTTATGCACCTACGGATGAATTAATCAGTCTACATGGTGTTTTCCTTGGTCGTGCAACTAACAATATCATGAAATATAGTGCAATTATCGATTTATTGACTGACGTTGTTTCACTTGGAATCCGTCATCTTATTGTAAGAATCGATTCACAATTAGTAGTACTACAGTTGAGTAACGTTTATTCCATCCGCAGTCCTACTTTGTTAAGGGTATATTTATGAATTCGCCTCTTGGAACGTCATTTTGATTACATTGAATATCAACACATTCCTAGATGTATAAATACATTAACAGATGCATTGACTAATTATGTGTGAGACAGACATTTGAGACATTTATAAAATCCAATCACTTTGTACATAAAACAAGTAAGCCAGTAGGAGTCTTATATTCATAACGATTAAAGTTTACAAAAAGTGTTTTTGTCTGAAGACCAAAATATCAAAAATGTGAAGCTCACGACTTCATACACAAAAAACATCAAGGATTCTACTCTCTATAACAAGTGACTTCCCGTGCTACTCTATAGAGCAGTCGACAGATGGAGGTAGATACACCCAATGTGTGGCGTTGGTAATGCCTCGGGAGCTCATCCACAATATCATCAGGGACATGGATGGTCAGTCCCTCTAGGTTCTGTTCTATAACCTCAAGATCCATGACAACCACTCCTGCTATAACGCCTCTCTCTCTGCGCCTCATGATGGAAGATGATCCCGGCGACCGATAATGTCCCACATATGCATTGATGAGAGAATTTGATTAAGTCATCGAATAAATAACACAAAAAACATGTTATATCATTAAAATAACAAAAACATTATATAAAAAAATTTTCCTTCTTACGTATGTCCCCCCATTGGGACCCGTCTGGAAGAGCCAAATCTGGATCTCCATGGAAGTTGACTCCGACAAACACATAATCTTCAACCATGAGTAGCTAAGTCCTCAGCCACTGGATGAAGACATCGTCATATTTGACGATGGGAACACCTCCATGTCGAGCCATGAGATCTACCCACCTATTCATCCTTGGATCTTGTGGAGCAGGTATACCCCACTCCACCTGCAGGTGTAGGACTAGAACCCTCTTTAGGAAAAAGGAAATTAAAATAGACCCATATCCAAATTGTTTCAATCCACCATTTCAGCACTTGGTAAGTTGTTTCTTCAAGATTTTTAGGACCCCTTCACACCATTTGAAAACTATGGGCTCCATACATTCTAGGAAATACTGAAAATGACTTTGCAGAGCCATATGAGGAGCTGCACTCCCTTCCATGAAAGTGATAGTATACAAGATAGTTCGCAAAGGAAAATCTCGGACATCCCTGATAGCTACTTTGTTGCTATGTTTCTCAGTACCCGACACACAATGATGACAAACATAGTAGTCCATGGGCTCACCACCACCCCTGCTACCTGTAAGTGTCACCCATGAACCACGGGGAGATAGTCCTGTCAGGAAATAGATACCTCAATATCTATGGTGAGTGTGTGTGCACCCACGTGAAATGCCTGCTTGTTCAGATCCCACATGTGAACCAAGTCTTAACAACTTTACAAGTGGTTGATTTTTGCAGATTGAAAAATTCTAGAGATGAGACGTTGGAACAAGGGTCCTCTTTTTGGTTTATTTTTGTATTTGTCACATGTACAGAAGATATGTTAAGGTTTTTCAGGAAAAACTCTGAGCAAGTCTTAATTCTTTCTCACACTCGTAAAACTAGGAGAATGTAATTGAGTAGTCTTTTGTCGTTTTTTCGAACTCGTAATGGTGACACGAAAACGAAATATATGGAGTATCCTTTAAGCTCTTTTCAATCTCCCTAAACATGAAAACATGGCCAAGCGACCTTGTTATTTTCACGCTCGTAAAAGTATTTTAAGAAAACATATGATGAGCGACAGATTATCACTTTTTCAGTGCCGTCAGATTAATTTACAAAAAAAACATGATAGAGTTCTCTTTAAGTGTTTTCCAGACTCTCTAAAAATTGAAAAACCCCTAAGTTTTCTTTCCTTGGACTGATTAAACAAACATCGAAAGACCCATATGGGATCGAACCACTCCTTCTTAGGGTTCGTTAAACATACTGTGAGGGACTTTTCCGAAGGATGAGCTTACATCTACAAGCATATGTTATCCTCCCCAAGCTTGCATAAAAATAAAGAGGTACTCGCCATAAATGGTGGGAGGAAATTGGGAAAGAAATGTGTCTCTGTATTTGTGTTAGTGGAAGTAATAGTCTCTCTTGAACATGACACCCCTCTTCATCATTGTATCCGGGTTGAAAAATCCATTTGTCTCTCGTTTGACCATTCACAAATCCATATGTTGGGTCCTCCTTGAGTCAATGTTTCCAAGACCATTGTCCTATCGTTCATATGTTCAAGAGAAGCTCAACCTAAACAATCCTTCTATCGAGTCGAAAATATGCAATTATAAATTTTATACCATGTCGGCCTTCTCTGTGTCGGTTCTGAATCACTTCATACTCTGATCTACCTCAAATCTATTACATATTTCGTGTCATTGATGGGGGATTGTCACATACCCACTACCTAAATCGGATTTTTCTGGTCTTCTGCCGGATTAGAAGCCCTAAAAATCCATGGGGGCCTAGCGCAAGATATCTCTTTTCTCTCTCTCTCCGTTCCCATGTGATCGCGGGTCATGATCACGGTTCAATTAAACGTAGTGCCTATTTGTATTTCGCGCCTCGGTGCTACAGTAATGTCAAATCGTTTGACTCTACAACTGCCGAACCTCGACAGGGCTAGCGACCGACCAATAGGGACGAATCCCTATAGGGTTAGCAAATGGCCAATCGGAACAAATTCCAACAAGGCTAGAGAATAGCCAATGAGAACGGGCCCCGTCGCCCGGTTAAGTGGAGTAAAGG